>JASDQU010684971.1:7325-17678 GCA_032191745.1 Picea mariana | reverse complement strand
AAAAAGTCATGTTGGGAGCCTGAACACATGTTTTTGAAATCGTCACTAGGGTGACCAAAATAATGTATAACAAATGGAGAGGATCAAGTTTCATTTAAAAGGTATGTCATTTTTCCCTCTCTGAACTAGTTTATATGAAAATGAAGTCTAAGGTGAAGTTTGTATTCTATGTTGTTTTTTTCTAGCTTCTTGTGGAAGTTAGGGAGATTAGTTCATGTCTGCACTTACCAATTTGTTCAATAAAAAAATTGGTGATCATAGTGGGGCATACCTACTCCACAAGATCCATGGATGAAAATATGGGTGGACTTGATGGCTCATCATGGTGGCGTGCCTATCATCAAGTATGAAGAAGCTTTCTTCTAGTGGCTAAGAGATTAGTTGATCATGGTGGAGGCCTATGCGTACACCAGGACAAACTTTTGTTGGGATCCTGATTCATCTCTTCTTGAGGGATCTCAGTGGGGAGACATAGGTAAGAAAGAAATTTTCATTATATGATGTTTTTGATATTTTAATTATATAATTTTTTTTTGTCATTTATCTAAGACTAATCAAGTGCTCTCAACAATGCAGATGTGGCACCTGTAATCACATGGCTAGATTCATACTTAGAGACAATGGAAATGAAGATCTTGTATCTCATCATATCGGTCCAAGTTGGGATGTATTATTCATAAGTTTGTACTGACACATAGATCCACTATGTATGTCTCATGGCTATGTTCAAATTTGAATTCTTTAAGAGATTAGATCCACATTGTATTTCTCGTGGCTATGATGAATCATGATGACATGGATCCACAATGTATGTTTAGTGGCCATGAATCACTTGAAACTTATGATTATATTCAATTGTATTATGATTATGGGAATTCCTACCTCAGAAGATGGTATATTATTATGCATATTACAGACTCTCGATTGATGCGCTCCTTGTTTTCGACACACACATTCTGCAAATTATTTCCACTGTTACAGGTTCCAACTTATGTTACACATTATTTTTTTCACACCAGTGATAAAAAAACGACATGTGCATAACTCACTTCCATGTTCCCTGAAAACATGAAAAGAGACTTTCTCCATGAGAAAAGTGGTTTGCTTTTCCTCCCTCAAAAAATATGACAAGGAAGATCGTTGCACTCTACTTTATACTTGGGGTGAGATGATGCTTTATCATCGTAGGCTTCACAAAATATGTACTACAGTGTCATCGTAGGATGTCTATGCATAGGGTGTGACGATGCTTAAGAAAGGGAAATGTGAAATTCATGAATGTTCTAGAAGGGAATCTTCTAGACAATGAGGTGGCCTCCAATCACTTTGGATCTTACTTGCTTCTTTGATTTAGTGGGATCATCCTAATCTCCTCATCCATCCCTCTTTCACCCTATATAAAGAGGGATATCTTATGGAAAAGGTGAAGGTTTGAAAAGGCTTGTATATACATGAAGAGTTTTTCTATAGATTATACTTGAGATAGCTTTGCTTTAGCTCTCTAAGTCAAATTGTGGAACTTCTTCATCAAAGACATTGGAGAAAAGGTATGTGTGTTGGAGAAAAGATCCATTGAAAGGGACCTTGCAACATCAAAGCATGGGTTGTATTCTCCACTTTCCATTTTAATATAATGCATCAAGACATTTCTTCCCTATAAAGGTTTCTTGGCTTTTATTGTATAGCTCCTTGATCTTATACATAGAATTCATTGGAATGTATGAATATTTGTTCTCTCTCTCTTTTTTGGTTTGTGCTTCTTAAATAGGTTCACCATCCCGCAAATCCAAATATGGAGTGACAACGACGACACTAGCGAGGATCAAACATCATTTAAAAGGTATGTCATTTGTCCCTCTCTGAACTAGTTTATATGACAATGAAGTCTAAGGTGATGTTTGTATTCTTTCTTGTTTTGTTCTAGCTTCCTGTGGAAGTTAGGGAGATTAGTTCATGTCCACACTTACCGATTTGTCCGATAATAGTCATTCAAAGAATTAAATTTCCCACGGGTTTTTCTTGTAATTTAATATATTATATTATGTTATGTTCAAAAATATTATTTTTTTGTGTCATGATCTCATGTAGATGGTTGTCATTGAAAGAAATCCATGAATATGATATAAATTATTGAAAGAGAGAAAGTCCTCGGCTAATGTGTGAAATGAAAAAGTATACACCTCCAACATTTTTCAATGCATAAGAACGCTACCTCATACACCAAGTTGAGGAGATTGAAATTTGTGGACCTGTACACACAAGGTCAATGTGGATGGTGGAGAGGGACATGAAATCATTGAAGGATTTGGTTAGACAAAGAGCACATCCTGAGGGTTATATGGTGGAGGGATATATGGTATATCAATCCATGGTGTATATTAGTCAGTATCTTCCTAAATTAGCAGCCCCAACTATGCATGTAGTGGATGACATTTGGGATGTGAACTCCATAAAAAAATTTGAAGATCAGGAGCACCTGTTGGAGAAAGGTAGAATGAAAAAAAATGAGAGGTAATGTATTAATAATTGTGGAGATTTATATTAATACATATAAATTTTCATTTTTTTTGTATATGATCATACTCATTAATATATTAATATATGTTATTTCATAAATTATTAATATTTACCATGGACGTTATAACTAATATTTAATATTGGTAAATTATGATTTTTTGATTCAGTTGCTCAAGATTGGGATGCACTGCATTTATACATTGCAAACAATCTTGACTGAATGAATCTATGGCTTGAAATATGTAAACAACATCATGGCGATAGGCTATCATGGCAACAAATGTCTAATTTGGTTAGATAATCTCATTGTAACAGAGATGCCAATGTTATACAAAGGGGAATTGATTTAGCATATGGTTTGAAAGATGGAAAGGAAAGAAAATTCACCCATTTTATTCAATTATTTTATATTATATTAATATAACTCACTTATATCATTTTTTAGATACTTTCCAGGTTATATAAACATGCTAATTTATTAATTGACAATGCATTTTTTACATATATGGCATATTGCAGTTGAAACACCACAAGGCTATGCGGTGCAATGGTCATAAATTTTGCATCAAACAATTGGATGAAACCATGAAAACTTCTGATAGTGGGATAGCTACAGTAGTCCAGGTCACTAATGTTTCATCTAGGAGTGACAAACATCCCTGAGAATATGAAAATAGATACTATGGGTATTTGAATGATATACTTGAGTGTTACTTTAATTCCTTCAAATTAGTTTTGTTCACCATCAAATGAT
Source organism: Picea mariana (assembly GCA_032191745.1). NCBI lineage: Eukaryota > Viridiplantae > Streptophyta > Pinopsida > Pinales > Pinaceae > Picea > Picea mariana. The sequence goes on along the minus strand of JASDQU010684971.1, from coordinate 14,407 downwards.
ATAGGTTACGAATGCATGGATGTGATGAGGAAAGAACTATTATTCAACATACCAACAGATTTCTGATGATTAATACAATGTTTTTTTAAAGAGGACATGATCGCTATGTTTTTCCAAGCCAATGTCAACAGGGATTTTACTGAAATGTTCCAGGTGAGAGGTATTGGTCATTTGTTGTTAGATATGATCCAAGGGGAAGGCAAGTTAAGTATACTCATGTACATGAAAATATGATATTGAAGAAGAATATGATTCAACAGATCAGATAGAATATCATGATCCAAACATATGAGATAATGCGGTTCTTGATGACGATGTAGATGAAAATATGCTAAAAAATGACATTGATGATGATGATGATGATGATATCATCAATCCTTTCAACACCATTTTTGAACCGGATGATGATACATATGTCAATTTCAATGAAGAAGAAGATACATAATAAGGATGATTATACAAATGTTGAGTTGGATCAGGTATGTGACTATATATTTTAATTTGTATGAATTATTCTCTTAAAATAATTTACTTATGTCATGGGTTAATTACATGTTTTTAAGTTTTATGCAACTTTTTTAGATCCTATGTTACATGTTTAATTATTATGTGAAACCTGAAAACAGTCACCAATATACTAAAGTTTGTGGTAAACTAACATTATCATTTACAAACACATAATTTCATTTACATTCAATAATTTTTGTTTTTGTAGTTTCTATGCATTAATCTTACTAGGTTGCTTTTGATTATTTTCTATTTTATAGATTGGTTATTGGGGAATTGAGAGTGATGTGAGGGGGAGGGGAGGGGTCATATGAGCTTCCACCTTCACGTGGTTGGCCTTGTTTAGTAGAGGATAAATTATTCTTGAAACCAAGAGAAGCTCATTCATTTTTATACCATCATGATCGTAGATAGACTATTCACATGCCTTAACAATATGGGAGGGTTTCTAGACTCAAATTTGACTCACACACGAACTTGTTTTCATCATCAATTTTACTCCTAAAGACAAATGTTATGGTCTAATTTTCCCAAACTATTCCCTAATTTTCCCAATCTATGAATGGGTTAGGACTAGAGTCAATCTCAACAGGGTCTTCTTTCCCCGCTAAGTCTGCCAAGCCCATTCCCTTGGATGTGGTTTCTATAAAATATAGTAGCTAGGGAAAATGGGGAATATCGTTAATGATACATTCATGCACGTCACTAATTATATGACGAGGCATCTGACTACCTTAAGAGAGTCATAGTTACTCCCATTGTTTACCTGCACTTGGTTGAATTTCTTCACTTTGACATGCATAACAATGGGAATAAATCACATTGCGTCTTTAGAAGGGTTATGGGTCGATGATTTCGAAGGTTAGGGGGTTTAGATTTAAGGTCCAGGCTAGGTGATTATTAACACATTAACCCCTATATAATATATAAATTATAATATATTAATATTATATATTATAGTATTAAATATATAATATATTAATTATTATAATAGACATCAATTATATAATATATAAATTATAAATAATTATAATATATATTATACAGAATTATAATATATGTTAATTATATATAATAATCCAAAGAAAAAACAAAAAAAACACATTTCAAACCTACGCGCGCGTGAGGAGAGAAAACCATGATGAGACCACACAAGGAGATCAAACGAGGAGAGATGAGAAGAGCAAAAGAGGAGAGCCAAGGAGACCTGAGGAGAGAACACTGTGAGGATAGCCAAGGAGAGCACACAATGAGTAGCTTTCCAAACCCTAGGATCTGCATGAGGGAAAGTCGGAGAAGGATATCTAGGGCACAACACCATAGGAGACATAAGTCACAAAGGGTGGAGGAGATCGAGCTAGAGGGAACATTGTGAGAAAACCTGAGAATGGTGAGTGTTTTTAACCATCATTCACTTTTCATTATTGTACAAATTGATTTGGAAAACCTTCGCATTGTAAATAAATCCAATGACTCAAGTTGATGGTGTTTTCTCACCTGTGTTTGGGAGGGTGGTTGTTAGCATGCATAATGGGTAGACATAGTGAGAATTATTCCATCATGTTAATGCATTTAGGATGGATATACTTCATGACCAAGAATATAAACCCCCATAATCATTCCATTTTGATCAATCTAAAGAAGGTCATCATGCCTTCCTTCCCAACATGATTTTTTTGCATTGAGATCCAACTTTTAAAAATATGGACCACACTAACCTAATTTTCTTATGGGAGAAGGAAGATGATAGTGGTAGTGATAAATCATATCAGTGGGTAGGCCAAGGAAATGTAGGGATGAGGAGGTTGTATTAGTGTCTTTGGATTCAAGATCCTTTGTGCATAGAAAGTTTGTTGATGGGGATTACTCTTAGATCTTTNCATTGTAAATAAATCCAATGAATCAAGTTGATGGTGTTTTCTCACCTGTGTTTGGGAGGGTGGTTGTTAGCATGCATAATGGGTAGACATAGTGAGAATTATTCCATCATGTTAATGCATTTAGGAAGGATCTACTTCATGACCAAGAATATAAACCCCCATAAGCATTCCATTTTTATCAATCTAAAGAAGGTCATCATGCCTTCCTTCCCAACATGATTTTTTTGCATTGAGATCCAACTTTTAAAAATATGGACCACACTAACCTAATTTTCTTATGGGAGAAGGAAGATGATAGTGGTAGTGATAAATCATATCACTGGGTAGGCCAAGGAAATGTAGGGATGAGGAGGTTGTATTAGTGTCTTTGGATTCAAGATCCTTTGTGCATAGAAAGTTTGTTGATGGGGATTACTCTTAGATCTTTAACATAGTCATTCCCTCAATTTTTATTGAGATAAACTTAGAGTTTCACCTTTCTTAATTTCACCATTGTGAGGCTATTGAAGCCTACAAGGGAGTCGAACAATTCAAGAGGAGAGGGGTTAGCTCAAATGAAGAGGGACATTCCTAATTCCCCCTTTTGGGATCATGATCACATAATAAGAAGGAATAACCTCTTCAAGGATATCCCTTAACTATGGATTAAGACAAATACCAAGGGCACTTTCCTAGTCATTGGAGTGATTAAGGAAAACAATCATAGACATAAAAAATTATATGTAAAATAACAATAAAGACGAGTATATGTGCAATGTATCAGAATAAAATAAAATATTATTAAACTTCTTCAAGATCCACATTTAATTCCAAGAAAACCCACTCAAAGTTGGGCACTCCTCAATAAAGGTGGAAATATGCTCAAAGCAGGGTTTGACAAAGTCTTTGTTTCCACACGTCACTCTCCTTTGAAGTGATTCCTCAAACCATGCTCTTATAACATGTTCCAACTTCCTTCCTTAAAATAAGAATTCAAACCTCAAGATAGTGGAGAAATCCTCTTTGTTTACATACATAATCCTTGATCATGCCATACAATCATTTTATATTTCCTTATAATGTGAAGCATTCCTTCCAAGATGAAATTTAAACCATGTTATTATGGCTTAGTTTTCATGAGTCCTCTCCTTAGCTAGGGAATTCCTCAAGCATGTGTGCTAAGATATTATTATAACCCCTTTTACATGGGGTGCTCCTCATCTAATTTTTACTTTATCCTTATTCTATAGATGTAAAGAGTCAAATCTACCACTTGGTACCCCTTTTGACTTTATCAAGATGGGCACTCCTTCTAGAATTTGATTAATTTCCTTTTTTGGGGTGTGTGCAAGGGTTTAGAACTTTGAATATAGAAAAAAAGTTCAAAAATCAGAACTAGGTTGAGGATGGACTATTCACTATTTGGGGGTTCTAATTATATTGTATTATAATGTGACAGGATGATCATGGAAAAGGGCCAGCCATAGAACATGTAATTGATTATCAAATTCAACTTTCATTTTATGTGAATTTTATTATTTATTTATATAATTTTATTTGTGTGGCAATCAATTATTTCATTTGTTTATATAACTTAAATACCATTGATTTTCATGTTGAAATTATATGTAGTCAGCAGGCCATGTTGATCATGATTCCTCCGATGAGGAGGGGTTGTATTCATCCCCTGATCTCATGGTATTAAAAAAAATAAAGATCATTAAAGAGAAAAAAGGAACTTGATATCTTGTTAGACCATCCAGATCAAAATTCTAACGTCCTAGAAAGGATCAATATCCTTATGTCACAACTTAACACATATAAGGTAATAACCATAATTTGAAGTGTTTTTGTTAATGTACTCATATGTTTAATTATGAAACTCTGTTTTTTAACTTTTACATTATCTCACGAAAAAAAAACATTTTCTTTTTTATAAAGAGATTTTTGGAGCTTGTCCAGCCTGATGTTGGTAGTAGTGGAACTATAGAGACGCCACAAGTCCTGACACATGCTATCGTACAACTACTAGAGTATTGTTTACTTATCCATATTCCACACCTAATTTAGATAGCATCCATGACACACACAACCATGCATCCCCACAATGGTCAGGCTCTAGAGCTGGTGACAGAGATGAGACTGATGATGTGGTTGATATGGTTGCATTTCTTGGAGCTAGAAGTGTGACCATGATGGGGACCCTTCCATGCAAATGTTTGGTCAACGATAATGGACTTCCATTAAAACAAGTAAAACTCCCAGGTAGTTTTTCATATTTTAATTGTTTCATGTTGTCCATCTCATACACAAATCATCTAGATTATTATTTTTAAATTAATGATCATATCTTTTTTTTTTGTACGAAACGACCATTTTTATAGGCACCTGGAGAGAAAGGCTTTGTTGATTTTTGGGGCAACCTTATGCATGAGGTGGAATTCCCAGAATTCCATCCTCAAAAAATAACTTATGGATTATCTTGAAGGCCTGTTTGGAGTAGACACATTCAATAAAAAAGTGATCACCTCTGCACCAGGAGAATATTTAAAACATACGCGGGATGTTTATAGACGAATCTTGGCAGGAAACCCTGGGTATGAGAATCMTCCCTCGATTTGAGAGAGGGAGTGAAAGGCGATCATTGATGATGCAAAAGAAAAGATATTGAAAAAATCAGGAGAAAAAATAACTGGTACCCCAAGGTAAATTACAATATTTTGATTTCAATACCATTAATTTTCYTTAGATGTAAATAAAAGTGTGGTATAACATACTTGAAAATTTTGATGATAGGTTTCCTGGCACCTTGAAGGAAACCAAAGCAAGGATTTCCAAACATGGCCAACACAAGATAGGCCAGGGCGACTACTCGAGGTTACAGTTACGAATTGTAAATACCCAAACATCTTAATAATATTATTTGAATCGCCTTGTAACTTTCAGTTTATTACAACCAAAAACATTAAAAAAAAATTCTCTTATGCAATGTAGAGCGACGAATTTTGATGTAGGAGCATTGCCTACATCGAGCGAGCTAGCGCAGAAGGCAAAAGACAGCTGGACCAACCAGCACAATTTTTGAAAACACCTTGAAACTGTTGCGCGAACATTAATGTGGAAATTTAATGAAGCACACTTTGTATATTGTAACTAGACCTTCAACCTTTAAGCTCTCTTTCTTAGTAGATAGACGACATTTAAAATAGTTAATGCAGGTAGATAGAAATTTAATTCTAGACTAGACTGTTTGAGAGTGCAAGAGGGAAACGGGATATAGACACCCTCATTGTGCATTTGTAACATTATCAATGAAAGCATTTGTGCAAGAGCATGCAAAGAGTTGTGTAAAAACACCCATGTACAGATATTTGAATTAATAGAAGAGTTTGATTCAAATTCATGGTTTTGTGTCTGTTCTCTGTGTATTGATGCTGATATGCTCATGAATATTTGCTTCCTATTATACATTTGCTTGTATGTGCTGTGTATATGATTTCATGGTTGAGTTGAAGTCTGAAAGGGTGAAGTAATGAGTTTCAATTGTTTCTCTATTTGAGCCAGAGAATTTCTGCAAGGAGTGCAGTCGAATTGTCAACAAGGAGTGCATTGACGAATGATTCAGATAGAGAAAGATTTTGTTCTCATTCACCCCAAGGTGTAGTTGGGCACAGGAGCCATGCAAGGAGTGCACAGGCTGGGTAAAAGTTGCAGGGTTGTGAACCTGAGTGAAGCATCGAGAGACTGCTGCTACAGGCATGCGCAGAGTTGAAGACTTCAACACTTAGACGTGGTTGAAGGTTGGCTGCAAGGAGTGTGTGCAAGAAGGTTTCCTGAGGACTTGAAGGTCGTGGAAAAGCTCGGAAAGGATAAGGCATTCTAACCCATTGAAGGGAAGCACAGGGAGGTTGTGCCTTGAAGGTTAAGCAGGTGTCACAAGTTTGTGCACAGGTGAACAAGTCTTCGCGGAGGAGTACTTGGTTCATTTCATAGATTTATCAAAGGAGGCACTGACGGTCAGTATTCTCTGAGGAGAATTCACGACATCTTGTGGATCGTCAGATCTCACCGAGGTGCAGGGGAAGTACAGCGGTGTATTCCTGAAGGTTTAAGCTTAGGATAGATAGAGCCATTGATCCAATCCAGCCAGGGCCGTTGGATTATTCACGAAATCGCCTATCAGGATTTCGTGAGAAAAGAGTCGAAGATTTGGCAACGAGAATCATGATATTGCGATACACGATATCCCGACAAGCTGAAGAAATGGTGTGGGGCCATAAGGGTCAGAGTGGAGGACAGGTGGCACGAGCTATCGGGGTTTCACAGTGAGAAGTGTCGAAAACATTGCATTAGGATCCACAAAATCGCAAACCCCAAATTCCCGATAGAGGTGACGGGACGTTGAAAGGTCAATTCGCACGCGTGTCGGGTAATTGACATATCGAGAGTCGGGAGTTGGTAAAACAAAGCGTTTGACATCGTGAGTAGAAAAATCGTGATAGAAAAAGTCTCGACAGGGTAAAGATAAGGTCAGCGTTGAATGAGGTATCGGGTCTCGGTGAGCCGAGGGTACAAAGTTCGACCACTGACCTCGCGAAGTTGAAAAGTCCGATCCTCCGAGTGTAGAGAGGGGATCGCACGGAGATTTCTGTGGGTGAAGAATTCCCGATAGGGAATTAGAAGGACCAGTTAGTGTTCTTCGGGCTGAGGGAAGAG
>JASDQU010684970.1:98865-113445 GCA_032191745.1 Picea mariana | reverse complement strand
TTGAATCTATCATCTCTTGTAGTTCATCTTTTGTTACTGTCTTCTTTTGTAAATCATTTATGTCCCTACTCATTTCTTCACCTTCATCAAGAGTCCAAGTAGGATTTTCTGGAGGCTTATTTGGTGTAGAAGTTCCCTTTTTTGGTGGCATGTTGGCCAAGTTTCACTTTAAACCTTGATTTTGAGGTGGTTCTGCTAGACAATCTTCCTTTTATTATATCTCCAAAATTTTGGCCCTTCTGAGTATGAAATTTTCTTTTTTGTAGGTCTCTGATATTTCTTCTCTGCAATGCCACAGGTCTGATCAAAATTGGATGTTCCAAGTGGAATTTATGGTAACTTCCCCACAACTTGTTGATTTTTGGCATTTCCAGGAGATCTCACTTATATAGCATGCCCCACACAAAATGATTGATATAAAATTATGAAACTTGTACCAGAACTACTACATGTTGTCCACTATCCAATTCAACTAGTATCACTCAATTTGGATACTCTAGGAAGAAGTTATGATTGTTTTACCCGGAACACCTGCTTGAGACTAGTCAATAGGACTAGTCAGATACCATATCTTCCATAAGGTGTATATACAAATGTAAGATGACCCAGAATCTGAAATTTTTACCAAAGATACCTTACTAATTTTTGTGAATTGTCTCTGGAGTTCAAGGTCTAAAACATTACATAAAAAAATTTATAGCAAAAATTCTGCAATGACTCAATTCAGAATGATTCCATAACCCTATCTTACAAAGCCTGTATCTCCGAAAGTATAAGGCCTCAGAAGATGAAATTTTAACCCAACGTACCTTGATCTGTCTTCTAAATATCCTCCAAGCAGTTCCTTATGAATCATTGTAGAAAAAAAGTTATATCAGAAATTCCAAGGTGTCTCAGATGTAGTAGTGAAACCCCAAGACCTTGAGCTCTGATACCATATGTTAGGAAACAAATATCAATATATCATAGAAAAACCTCTGAATAAGTACTCAACACCTTGAAAAAGAGAGAAATTCAAATAATAAGCCTCTTCGAGGGGGAAACCTCCTTATACCCACATAAATGTCCAAATACAAGATGCTTCCAAATGAAAATGTCTCCTTGGTATATATAAGAGACTAAGAGGTATAATTACAACTAATGGACTAAAGCCGACATAAATAAAATAACATTACTAATGTAATATGCCCCAATTAAGGGGTAATGAGACACTATTTAGGGCTTAACATACCGATGCTTTTTCATTAACTGAATCCTCCTTGGGATTGGGGCACGACTGGATGACTAGCGAGCAACCACCTGTCGTTGTTGGATATGACATTATACGCACACATGATTTCAGGGCCATCGAAAGAATTTTGGAACCAAACCGCTTCCAGGCCTAAAATGCACCATATTCTGCCACATAGCCTCCCCGCAATATCGTGGTTTGGATTTCGTCCTGCCTTTGGATTTTAACGCCCGTGCAGCTTGTGGCGCTGAAATGATTGGTGGCCGTTGATCTGATCGCGCTCTATGATCTGGGCGCATCGGTTATTTTAGCGTCCCCGCTAAAGATTTATCCTCCTACTAATTATGGAATCCTTCCAACTACGCTTGGAGATAGCGCTAAATTTAAATGCATAGGGGATATCAACCGCTACAAATTGCACGTGCCCGCTCGTCTTGTGTTCATAGCTGTCACTTGTGACTATGGAAAATTTTATGTGACAACATTTGGCTCCACAAGGGATGATATTCTCCCTGTGAGCTGCCAAGAATGCGCAGTTCTAGTGCCTTAGCCTTTGGGTCATGGAGTCTCTTATTCAAATAGAAATAAAAAGGAAGTGGTAATTACAATGGTGGAAAGCTAATCATGGCTTATGAAAAATATTTTTTTAGAAAGTGCTCATTGGTAGGGCCACCAAAAACTTTGGAATCCTCCAAGCCCAACAACTTATAGGTGTTATTTGAAAATACCTTAGAAATATTGAAAGGACCAATCCATAAGGCTTTGAATTTACCATGTTTTCCTTTGTCTTGCTTGGGGGCATCCCATTTGAGCACCAGATCCCCGAGATGAAAATATTCCTTGATTACCTTCTTGTCAAAGGATCATTTTATCTTTTGCATATGATTTTGAGCTTTATCAAGTAGTTTCTCCCTATCCTCTTGTACTTTTATCAGTTGTTGTATCCTTCTGACCATACCATCAGGCTCTCCTTGGTAGTCCTGGATGAATTTTTCCACAGGAAACACAAGTTGAGTAGGAAAAATAGCCTCAACCCCATATACAAGTTGAAAATGGGAAACACCCAATGACCACTTTGTTGTAACTTTGTCAGCCCATAATGCAAATTTCATCTTTGAGTCCCATGCTTTCTTGTTGTCTTCTAACAATTTTTTGATGATCTTTATGAGGCTCTTGTTAGAGGACTCTTCTAAACCATTTCCATGGGGGTAGTAAGGATTATAACGAATTATTGTAATCCCATACTGCTCACAGAACTTGATTAATGGTTTATCTTTGAAGGAGGCAGCATTTTCAGTAACAATCCTGCTCAGACAACCAAATTTGGCCATGATATCTTCAAGGAAGCTAATGATTACCTTGTGGGAGGCACTCCTTGTAGGGATGGATTCTATCCATTTGATGAAATAATCAGTGGTAGTCAAAATCCACCTGTGCTGGCCACTTGAGGTTGGTTGGATTTCCCCAATGAATTCAAGACCCCACTATTGAAAAGGTCCAGGAACCACTACAAGTTTCAAAGGCAAAGATTTGAGATGCTTCTTTCCAGAAAACTGTTTTCATTTAACACAAGATCTAATCTTTTCACAAACATCAGTAAAACGGATGGGCCATAAATACCCATCTTTGAGTATCTTATAAGTTGTGGTCCTCCAGAAATGATGTCCCTAACATAAGTTATCATGGAAATCAGTTATGGCCCTTTGGGCCTCCTGTGGATATAGACATATCAACAGAACTCCTAGAGGATCCTTCCAATACAAGACCTGATAGATGAGACAATATTTGATTTCTTTGAGTTTCAAATCTCTCACCTTGTTCTTATCCAAACCATCAGGAGGCCGAAACTTTCGCAGAAAATATATGATGTCGTCATACCAGGTGCATTTTGCTAGGTTGAGGCTGACATGAGAGTCTTTGTCAGCAATCTCAGCTTGATGATTCTCTATGTTTATGTTCATGAAATTTACCCCCAAATCCTTGAAATTTGATTCATCCAGCAACCTGTCCAACCCTTGGCCTTTCACCAATTTAGTGGGCTTTATTTCAAGATCAAATTCCAGAATTTAGCAATCCATTTGCTTCTCTTCCCATCTATATCATGATGGATCAATATCTCTTTCATTAAGACTGAGGGGACATATGAAACAATATTTGAATATAAAACATAGATTCTGAAAGCTTTTAGGGCTTTGACCAAAGCATATGCATGCTTCTCCATGATATCATATCTTGTTTCTGCACCCCTCAAGCCTCTGCTGAAAAAGGAAATAGGTTGCTCTAACCCTTTTGCATTTCTTTGTAGCAAAACAACAGCCAATGTGTAAAATGAGGAAAAAGAAAATATTAGAAATTCCTTAGAATAGTCAGGGCTGATGAGCACAAGTGCTTCAGTCAAATCCCTTTTGATTTGGTCAAAAGAATTTCTGGACTCAGCAGTCCATTTCACCTCACTTCCTTTTCTAAGCATGGATGTAATGCTCTTAACCAACTCAACGAAATTAGAGATTAACCTTCTTAGAAAAATGATTTTTCCAAAGAAAGACTGAACCTCTTTCTTATATCTGGGAAAAGATAAGGTCTGGAAGGCCTCTACCCCACTTGGATCAATTCTTACCCCTTCTGCTGACACAGTTTTCCCCAATAATTTACCTTCCTTCATAGCAAACAAATATCTTTTAGGGTTGAGAGAGAGACCACACCTTCTGCACTTCAGGAAGACCTTCTCCAAATGATGACAATTCTCTTTGTCAGATTTTGAGAACATTGTAATGGCATCTATATAGATGACTACAAATTTGTCTTTCTCCCCAATAAAGTCAATGCCCATGGCTCACTGGATGGTTTCTCTTGCATTCATCAATCCAAAGGGAATTTTAGCATACATAAATGTGCCCCAATGAGTAGTGAAGATTGTCTTCTCTCTATCTTCAGGCAGAACAAAGATCTGATTGTAGCCAGAGAAGCCATCAATCATATACATACTAGATGAACCAGTGACTCTCTACAAAATGTGCTCCATATTTGGCAAGGGGTAGTTATCTTTTTGGGATCTCCTGTTCAAATTCCTGAAATCAACACACAACCTGATTTCCCCATTTTTCTTCCTCACCAGCACCAAGTTAACCACCCATTCTGAATATCTCAAAGGAATGATGATTTGGGCATCCAACAATTTTTCACTTCTTTTTCCATAATAGGCAGTAGCATGGGATTTATCTGTCTAAGTTTCTGCCTAAAAGGCATGGTCTCCTCTTTCAAAGGGATATTGTGTTCAATGATGTTGGTTTCATATGTTCTCAAATCTTCATATATCCAGGAAAACACAACAGCCAACTCCTTCAAAAGCTTGACATACTCAACCCTTTATTCCTTTGACAAACTGCTAGACAATTTGACATACTTTGGATCTTCCTTTGTTCCTAAATTGCATTCAGTCACATCGGTATCTTCAGTCAAACCTTTAACCTTCACCGCAACATCATTTCCATCAAAAAATCTCTCCAAGGGGACAAGTTCCTTTGGAATATGGTTACTGGGTAACTGAACAATATGATGGTCAACAATTTTATTCAAAAAAATATTAGCATGAGGAATTTCTTCAGTATCCTGATCTTGATCAATCTGTAAAGCAGAGAATTCATCCACAGTCTCGAGAAACCTTTTTATCTCAAGATCACCCTCAAAAACCTTCCAATGTTTGACATTGTCAGGAATAGAGGGCATGTATTTGACTTCCACCTCATACTTGATTTTGGGGGGAAAAGGAACCATGAACTTACTTGTTGAAACAACCAAGGAATTTGCCACAATATTCTCTTCTCTGGGAACAAATGAGATATGGAAATCCAAGGATAAATTGTCAACAAGATCCCAGACTTCACTTATGTAGGCCCTCAACCTGGGGTGCTTAGCTTGATATAGATTTTTGACTTGATGAACAATCAGCTCAGCATCTCCAAATACTGTTAGCTCTTCAATCTTCATGTCTTTAGCAGCCCTCAAACCCAAAACAAGAGCCTCATATTCTACCACATTGTTTGTCATTTCAAATTCAATTTTGTGAGACAGAGATATGGTCTCTTGGGTAGGGGAAATAAAAACCACTCCAGCACCAACACTTTCCCTAGAAGAGGCTCCATCAAAAAACATCCTCCAAACAGAGGTATTGGGAGGAGAATCTTCACAAGAGGTGATGGGTTGCTTTCTAATTTTGATATGTATTTGAGGGGCATCGGTGAGCTATAGCATATTGGTTCCTAAATCAGTATCAACTGCAAAAATGGGGTGGTTGGTAGGATTTGCTTCATCACTGATATTGTAAGCAAGTTGTGCTTCCCTATAAAGCCTTCTATGTTCCCCCCCAAACACAGGAATGGTGGCATATGAAAGATCCATCTACAGAGTTCCCCCTATCCTTTTGATCCAAGATCTAAACAAGAACATCCCAAACTTAGGGGGGACATCAGCCACCACAATATCCATGACCACACTTTTCATTGGCAATTGGAACAAGGAAACAACCAGGTTTGTGATAAGCCCAAGACACTTCACCTTCCTGGAATCAAATGAGTATAGGTCATGGTAGTTTTTTGTAACCTCCAACCCAAGCTCATCCATGATAGTCTTAGGCATGATATTATGAGATGCCCATGAGTCCATCAAAGAGTTGTGCAACACTTTATCATGAATGTTCAATGATGTATAGAAAGGAGGGGAAGAGTCATCCCTATCCTCTACCAAAGGTCCTGTATGACAGCTAGTTTTTCATCTTGGATATTGACTGAATCTGTGGGATAAGATGAAGGTTCAAGCTGCAACATATTGGAAAGGTACCTTTTGAAATCCTAATTCTTAACTAACTCCAAGAAAGGTGCGGGGATTTTAATCTTTTAAATCTCATTCTCAAAGCTAAAAGAGGAGGGAGGCTTCAAAATATCCTTAACTTCTGGGGTAGGTCTCTTAACCACATCCTGGGGGTTTTGTGCCTCTTTTTCTCTATTTCTAGCTGCCACATCCTTAGCAGGATTCTCTGTTCTAGAAGGATGATCTGGGATGTCAGGATTTTCCTCTTTCTTCTTGTACCTTAGGTTGTATCTATTTGTATTTCCACTAGTCCTTTTCCCTTTGCTCAACTCATTTAGTTGGCTACCCATGAGATCATCTTCATATGAAAATTGGGTTAAATGAGGAGATGAAGAGGTCTCACCAAGACAACGGATTTCAGGATCTGCATCTTCTTCCTCTCATTCTCCATCGGTAACAAGGTTATTTTGGATAGGGGCTTGGATTTTTTGATCATCCCTATCTATATTCCTTTGATCTCTTTGGATGATCTGAGGGGAATTATTGTGTCTTCTGAAATTACCCCTATTATGATCATTTTGGGGGTTCCTATAGCTCTACTTTCCTTCAAATTTAAATTTCTTCATTTCTGTAGAAAGTGATTTTATCATTTTTGTCAATTCATCCACTTGAGGTTAGGAATCAGAGGTTGAAGCTTCAACCCTACCTTTTCTTATGTCTCTATCATATTTAATCCTAAGTTTGTCAGTTGCCAATATATTAAAATCTACTTCAAGAGCTGCATCTTGCATATGAGTTAAAGAGGTAGCTCTTTTTTCTCTCAACAAGAGGCAAAACGCAGGGTCAAAAGCACTGGCATAAGTAATCTTGGCAAAGGTTTCTGTAGGATTTATTTCAGTGGGAATATTATTATACATCTTGTTAAATCTTTTGGAGAAGTCTAAAATAGATTCCCCCTCTTTCCTCTTAAGTGACCCAAATTCTGTAATATAATAAAGAAAATATTTTTTATCCCCCCAATGCCTCAAGAATGAATCATCCAGAGATTTAATCCCATCAATGGATCCAGGAGTCAAGCCCCTAAACCATTTCCTAGCCTCACCATCAAGGCTCTATACAAAAAATCTTATCCACACATCTTCATTTTCAATGTTATGATTATCTGCATAACTATAAAAAGCTGAAAGGTGTTCTTCTGTAGTTATGTCTCCCTCCCCTGTGAACTTGGGCATGTACTTAAGGTAGTCTCCAGCTGGGAGATAATTCATAGGTTGAGGTAAAACAAGAGGGGCATACCTAGAAACCACTATGGAATCCATCATGTTTCTATGAAGATTAGCACCTGCCATTTGGATGTGAACTGTAGGAGAACCAAGGGGAGATGGAGTTTGGACAGGTAGGCCTACAACTGTGTTTCTAGTGGTGAAAGGAAACGGTTGAGTGTTGGAGGAAAATGATGTGGGGTTCAAAGGAAAAGAATCCTCCCCCTCTTTAGTTACAACAATTTTGATAGGAGGAGGAGTAGAAAAACCCAAAATGGGACAATCTTCTAAGCCCCTAGGTCTAAAACAGTTTACAATATCACGGGAAACAAGGGTTTCAAAAATTTATTCTTCCAAATGAGGACTAAAAGGGGAGAATTTATCAGGGAATCTTTCAAAATTCAAACTTCTGGAAACTCCAGTAGATGGTAGAAAAGGAGAATTGGATAAAGCTACTGGAGTTTTAAAAGAAGGGTCATGTAAATTACTAGAATCACTTGGTATAACATCTGAAATTCCTTCTTGAGAGGTCTTTCCTTTCTTGATAATATTCTCTGGGTCATCTTCAGGTGTTTCTAGAGGTAGATGCGGAATAGATCTCGTGTGTCTGCCTTTGGGAGCCACAACTGAAACAGTGGAGTCACCAGGTGCAAGTTGCAATCTTCAAGGTATTGATTTCTGATGCACCTTCAGAATCAAAATTTCTTTGTCTTTCAATCCCAGGGAAATGTCTTCAATTCGTTCCCGATAGCAGCACCAAGAATGTTATCACTAAGAGTCACCCTCATATTGCAAGAGGATAAGCCCAGTACCCATCAAAATTTTTGTGGAGGTAGGTTTATGAGTGGAGGTCAAATGGACAAAGCTCAGTACAAGAATGTTTTAACACAGAAACTGGACAAGCAATGCATAGGGAAATGAGGTACTCATTAACTTCAGTTAGTGGTTTAAGGTTAAAATTGAGAAGGGGGGAGACTTAGTAAGAAAGGTGGACAAGTTTTGTATGAGAATCCGGCCTTCAAGCAGCTTGGTGAAGAAAAACTCAGGCACAAGAGAACTCTTGAACTTAAGGTTTAGACACTCAAATACATCACAACATCATAATAATCAAACCTCCATTACAATGCTACTACAACAACTCGTCTGGATCATCCATGCACAAACATTTCAGCATAAGAGGAAACAAGGCAACAAAGAAAATACGAAAATAGGTCACAGCAGCATTATAATCAAGCCTACATTACAATACAACTACAACCCTCGTATGGATCTTCCATGCATGAGTATTTCAGCACAGATTAAACAAGACAATGAAAGAAGTTGACTTCTATTAATGAGAACGTATCAAGTCTCATACATAACCAGAGAACAAATCTGGTATCAAATATTACAAAATAGGGAGCTATGCTCAACCATTCGACAACCATAACAAAGTATTGAACTAATCTATTTATACTCAGATCAGTCCACAGCTGCCAGGAGTGTGATCCGGCCATCCCATTCAAGGCTTTTTGTCTTTGCATCCTTTTGTTAGATTGTGTGTGTTTCCTCTTGTCAGACGCAAGCTCATATCAGTTTGGGCCTGCAAGAAGAAATTGTCCATCATGGTACCTCGGGTTGATAGTTATGTCTCCTCGGTCGTAGCTTCCAGGTTTCCTATTTATGGATTGAGTTGAGGTTTCAGCTACCGATCCTTTTTCATTAACTGAATCCTCCTCGGGATTGGGGCGTGGACGACTAGCAAGTGACCACCTGTCATTGTTGGATACGACATTATATGCACGTGATTTTGGGGCCATCGAAAGTGGTTTGGACCCACACCGCTTTCGGTGGGAGGCTACGTGGTGGAATATGGTGCATTTCAGGCCTGAAATGCACCATATTTAGCCACGTAGCCTCCTCGCAATACCGTGTTTTGGATTTCAGCCCGCCTTTGGATTTTAATGCCCGTGCAGTTTGTGGCACCGAATGATTAGTGGTCGTTGATATGATCGCGCTCTGTGATCTGGGCACGCTGACTATTTTAGCGTCCCCGCCAAAGATTTATCTGTCTGCTAATTATGGAATCCTTCCAACTACGCTTGGAGATAACGCTAAATTGAACTGCATAGGGGATCTCAACCGCTGCAAACTACACTTGCTCGCTCACTTGAATTCATATTTGTCACTTGTGACTATGGATAGTTTTATGTGATAATAGTCAGAATTTTATTTCTAAACTTCATCAATTGGATTTCCATGCTATACCCGAAATCGAAGTTGAGAAGAAAATTATTGGCCCTATGGTCCTTTACTTGACCATAATGTCTCAACAAATAGCATTGTGCACATACCACTAAGGTTTTTGTTTCTTCGATTCTCTCTACATTCGTTATTTTATTATTCATAATATCATCCTTCATGTTGGTTGTGGAGCCTTATTATCTTCCTAATTCATATGTAGGTCAAATAAACTACAAAATACACAATTTGCGCCCCCCCATAGTCGAATTGCTTTTTTTTTTTTTTTGCAATTTCATAGTCAATCTGGGTCGTTCATTATAAGGTTGCAGATATGATAGTAGAAGTTATGTTAGGGTTTTTTTCCTTAGAAGGAAACCCTATTTTATGAGGGAATTGTATTGTGGTTATGTATTATTACAAATATTGTATTATGAGAGAGGAGATTATGAGAGAAAGAAGAGGAAGTTGCAATGGGTGTGTTGTAGGTTGTATCCCTTCATTTTGTTGGATAAAAAAAGGAAGGACCTGGAAATTTCTCCAGTGGATGTAGCCCACGTTGGGAGAACCATGTATATATGTGTCTCTATTGTATTGTGTATCTTTTGTTTTTCATTTCCGCATTTGTTTATTTTATTGTTCCTCGATCCTGGTTTTCCAACACTTCAAAACCCTCTTCTTTTTTGTTAGGGTTTCTCTTGCAAACCTACCAAACCCTATCCTGACATCTACAAATATGTCAAGGGCTCTTCCTCATCATCTTCATGGGTTTCTAAACTAGAATCTTTGGTCAATTGAACAAAAAAAACTAGGGATTTAAAAGACAAATATAAAAACTAAGAGAGAAATATAAAAGACAACACAAAATGTAGGTGCATATAGCCAATTTTTATCCCAGAAACCCTTAACTAGGAAATCCAACACCTAATAGATATTTATTGACCTCGGCCAAACTAGCCAATCCATGCCAACACTAGCCACTTAAGGCTACCAGAGGCTTATTACAATGGAGTATCTCAAGCCATTAAATAGGCTTCATCAATTACAACCCTAATTATTTCACCAAAAATAGATTACAATGGCACAAAGACATACATGGCCTCAAGATAGCCATGCAAAGAAATGCACAGAGTGGAGATAGCCATGCGAAGACATGCATGGAAATGGATATCCATATAAAGGCATGCATGGTGTGGATATATCCATGCAAAGACATGCAAATACTCACATCAAGTACCATGGGAAAATACCATGGGATCGTAAATCAGTAACGGTAAACCCAACAATGACTAAATCAAAGACTCTATGACCAAGTCAAGATTAACAAAACATTCCCCTTTTAAACTTGACTTGGGATAATCACTTATCCCCATCAAAGTTTATAAAATAGGTATTAGGAATACACCATGCCCCCTAAATAGGTCTTACAACCATATGCCCATTTACATGTGATAAAATCCAACTCCATAAAAATAATTACAATTGTATGCCCAAGAACTTGATGCTATGAAACATCAACCTATTTCATTTCAAGCATCCCTCTTGCTCCAAATACAATTACATAGACAATGTACTTATCTTACCACTGTATGCCCGAGCACATGATGCAAGAGGCATCTACTAGCTTATTTACCAACATTCCTCCTTGCTCCAAATACAATGATACAAAGTACTCATTCACCAAGTACTTCTTCCTTAATGTACTTCCACTTATGCTCCACGTGGATCCACTATATTCCCAATCAAATAATGCAAGAATAATCTACCAACTTCTTTACCAACATCCTTCCCTGCACCAAATACATTGAGCCAAAACACTCATTCACAACGCTTGTGCCTATGCTCCATTTCCATGTATCATTCACCATGGTTCATAAACCCATGAACCATCACTTAAATTTGTGTGCATATCTATATTCCACATGTCACTCACTTTACCAACAATTTCATAAGCATGGATATCAACATCAAACCACTCTCGTTGGATAGTCCAAGACTTCTGAAAATTGATACCATATTAAAACCTGAGAGAGAAATAACACAACACACATGCACATAAATAGACACGAGAGATTTACCTTGGAAACCCTTAACCGAGAAAAACAACACCTAATATATATCTATTAACTTTGGCAAAACCGTCCAAGCCAAGCCGACAATGGCCACTTGAAGCTCCTTGAGCCGTGTTACAATGGAGCATCTCAAGCCATTAAATAGGCCTCATCAATTACAACCCTAATTCCTTTATCATAATTATATTACAATGCAAATACATGCATGGCATCGAGATATCCATGCAAAGACATGTGCGGACATGCATACCCATGCAAAGACATGTATGGAGTGGAGATAGCCATGTGAAGACTCACATCCAATTCCATGGGTTACCCAATACCATGGGCTCGTAAACCACCAATGGTAAACCCAACAATCACCGAATCAAGGTTATATTAACTACTCTCTAGTCGAGTCAAGATTAACCCAACAAGTATCAAAGCACATGACATATTGCACATCAGATCATATTGTGGAGAGTTGATTTGGTGGATGAATTGGGGAGCTTTGTCACCAAAATGACATGAGATATCAGAGCATAGTTTGGGTCGTAGGGTAATCAGTTGAGCATGTTTTCACCATGAAACCTTTGTGTTGTGCATCATTGAGAATAGCAGTTGAGTCAAGCTGGGTTGTTGGGTGAGTTGGTCAACCACAACCTTCAGACGAAGTGACTCTTCATAGAGTTACGCATGTTATTTAGCAGCAATATGAATTAGTAGTTAGGCAGTGTGTGCATGGTGCCTTGATGCAGAAGCAGTCAGGGCACGGAGATGATAGGGCAGTGAAGGCAGGTTCAATTGATTTCATGTAGAAAGTGACTTAAACAACATTTTGCATATCATTGAGCCAAGTTGGAGATATGGTGCATTCAGGTTGGGAGAACCTTGCCAAGACATATTGGGCTTCACCATACATAGTAGTTGGGTCATGTTGTTGTATACATTGGTTTGTAGTGACAGGTTGACGTGATAGTGTGGGCAGGGGAGCTTGGCACCTTGGTGATGAAGATAACCAAGGTGCAGATAGAGAGTTCATTTGGAGGGTGTTGACTTGGACACATCATTGTTTTTTACTTAGCCGTATTTTGATAGGGAAAAAATTACTCTTCAACCACAACAAGGAGGTTCATTTTGAAATCAGACTTAGTGGGTTGGGGCGAGTTATAAAACTATGATAGCATGATGACCAGAGCCATGGAGAAGTCAGAGATGTCATGAATGAGCATGTTTTTTTTGAGTTCTTTGTGGGAACTAAGTTCTTGAGATGAGTTCATTGGAGGGAGATGGGAATACTTGATGGAAAAGTGTGCCCCATTTCCATCACCGACCTGAGAGTTTTGAAATCTTCATTGAAGTCATGGAACAAGTTGGTGCACCTTGGTGTGGGCTCTACAGATGAGGACTGGGAGTGACTTGCTTGGGAAAGTTCGGAGGCGTACGTAGGTAGATATGGTTGTAGACATGGAGACGAGTTGGATTGATTTCTAGATCTCTTATGAATCATATTGCAGGGCTCGTTGCGATGAAGAAAGTAATGAGACACATGCATTGTTTGAGATGATGGATGAGGTTCCTTGGAGCATGGACACCTTAGCTAGTTTTATTGAGACAACGTGTGATTACTTGATCGTCGCAACAATAATCCAAGGATGAAAAGACTTGAATAGAAGCAATTTGGTTCTTTCCAAGTAATGAACGGGTGCAATGATAACTCATTTTCCTTGGAATACTTGGACAGTTGTTGAGACACATGTGGAGGTAGTTGGTTACTTACATAGATTGGAGGATCGCACAGGCACATTAGATCACAGTATGAAGTTTGAAGTAGTAGTGCGGTGATGAATGTTGGACGTGTGAGACATGTGCACTTGGAGCATTTTGTAGACAGATGATGAAGAGGATGGGAGATTGACCGATGAAGCTAGGCTCACATTTGACTTGGGTAGACTTGTCAACAAACCATGGTGCCATGGATGGCATGGTTGTAGCAGTGATGATGTGGTACAAGGATCCTACATTTTGTTGGATGTGTGAAGAGAGTGGATTTGATTGATCACATGGGTGATAGACGTTGGTGATTTCCTTGACCTTTCACATAACTTGGATGAGGGATGAGTAGGGTGCGACGATTGGAGGAAGTAATGAAAACTTTCATAATGGAGTAAACAACAAATTTAGGAAGTCAGAAGAAGACTTCATTTTGGAGTGACATCATAGTGTGGCGGGGCAAAGGAGTTTCCTTGGTGAGACATTGTGTGGATGAATCAAGTTGCATACGAAGGAGACCAAATTTTGACATGGAGGTGTGCCTTCATTCTGGTGAATAAGGAGGTTGGATCGACCATTCAACCTATTCGGCACTCGAACGAGTTAGTGCACAACGACATAGTAAATGGTTCAGACTCAAAATGTATAATGATTTGTTCATGCAATACTTGGTTGATGCGGAGAAACTTCTTGATGGATTTGGACGATGATAGTAACAAGGAGGCAATGGTGATCTTGCCTTGGTGTTTTTGGGTTGGATTGAGCGGAAAACACATGGGAAGAAACAACTATGTTTAGTTGTGTGACGACGTGCTCACGAGTTGGATTAGCTACCCAACTTGTTTAAAACGTGAGAATTGTGATCAAGTATTGAGACATGAAAAATTTTAGTTGGAGTATTGGCGCAGCAACTCGACATAACAATGCAACACGTCATTTTTCATTTTCTTACTAGTGTTTCAACAGTGGTTGCAATAGTAGCGGGGCAGAGTATGATAGTTCTAGTTGGATAGTGGCGGCTTGTACATTGAGAATAGAGTTGGGGAGGAGACATCCTTTCATGGTGGCGGACATATTGGTCACATCACGACTCTGGTTGTATGATAGTGTGGATGGTTGCATAGTGTTGTGGATGATCACAAGTTTTGTGAATATTTGGGGTTTTCACTTCATGGGGAAACTTGGGGGTTTCCATTTTGACATAAATTTGAGGTTTCCATTTCAGAAAAAAAACTTG
>JASDQU010684970.1:41263-52952 GCA_032191745.1 Picea mariana | reverse complement strand
GTATCCACGTACCAACAACTTTAAATTTCAAAATTTTCAAGCTAGAATTAGCTTGCATAATATCCATCATAATTCAAATAATGATAAACATTCATAGTATTGACATTCACATAGGTCCATATGTCTAAAATTTTAAGTGTATAATTAATAGTGTTCCACAGTTAATAAGAAAATAAGATACGATTAGGCCATAAGTAATTCTAGCTGTCTAAGTCAAAAGTGGCATTACATACACCCAACCTTTGGGAAACATAGTCCCGAGGTGGTCAAAATAGTGAGGGATGATTTCGTCGTAAGGTCTCTGCATCCTCCCAAGTAGCAGATCATGGGCTATACTTGTCCCACTACACATTAACATGGTCTACCAAATGATTCCAAAGCTATCAGAACCTACAGTCCAATATGCATAATGGTTCAACCATGATGGTTCCCGCATCCAAGACCTACAATTCCTTCCAATTTAGTTTATGATATTCATCAACAACATAATGACGTAGAATAGATACATGAAAATAATTATGAGTTTTATGCAAGTGGGATGGTAGTACGAGGCGATTGGAAATGGGTTCAATTCTCCCTTGGATTTTAAACAGTCCTATAAATCGAGGTGACAACTTTTTCCCTTTCCCAAACCAAATGGTAGTCTTATTAGGCTTGATATGAATGAAAACCTGATCTCCAACTTTATAACTTCGATCAATCATATGTTCATCAGCATAATTTTTTTGTCTATCCTACGCCTCCTTTAATTGTTGTCTAATCTAAATCACATGTTCCTCCATTTCTTGAATCAGTTATGGCCCTATTGTCACTCAGTATTTTAACCTTTCCCAACTCAATAGTTTCCTACATGTCCTTCCATACATAGCTTCATAGGGAAAAATTCCAATGGAGCTGTGAAAACAATTATTGTAGGCGAACTCTACCAAAGGTAGTTACTTCTCCTAATGGGTTTGATTATCCATAACATACATCCTAAGCATGTCTCCCATAACATGATTTACTCTCTCAGCTTTCCCATCCATTTCGGAATGATATACTGTGCTCAAGTTCAACTGATTCCCCAACTTTGACTGCAAACTTGTCAAAAACCTAGAGGTAAACTAAGAGTCCCTGTCTGAAACGATCTTATTGGGTAACCCATGAAAATAGATGATATCACTTATAAAAACATGTGCCACATCAATGACATTGTAAGTGTCTTTAACTGGAATAAAATGAGCACTCTTGGTCAACTTATCAACTATAACAAGAATGGAATTGTGCCTCAGTGATGTGAGCGACAATCCCACAACGAAATCCATAGAAATGACTTCCCACTTGGACATAGGAACATCATGTAGTTGTAGGAAACCTGATGGGTGGTGATGGTCATCCTTCACTTGTTGACACTCAATGCACTTGGTGACGAAATGGACTACATCACGCTTCATTCCTACCTAGAAGAAAAGCTTCTTCATATTTGCATGCATTTTCTTCACACCTAGATGTGCACAGTAAAGTTCTCTATGGGCTTCCTTGAGTATGATGATTTGCATATCCCCACCCTCGGGGATGTACATCCTTCTTTGATATCTTAACAATCCATATGCTTCAAGCCCACATCCTTCATACCTTGGCTCTAACTGCCTCCCACTCTGGAGGGCTGAAGTAACCTTTAAATACCAACTATCTCCAAGAAGTTTCCCCAACACTTGTTCTCTCAGATTAACATTTAAGGGAACCAAGGAGAAGATATGTGGTCTTCTGGTCAGGGAATCTGCGACCACATTCTCCTTTCCCTTGATGTATGAAATTCCAAAATCGTACTCACTCATAAACTCATTCCATTGCCTTTTCTTGGCATTGATCCCTTTGAGTGAAGAGATGATTTAAGATTTCATGGTATGTTTTGAGCTCAAAGCTTTGCCCCACTAGATAATTCCTCCAAAGCTTCAGAGATAGCATTACAACTGTCAATTATAAATCATGAGTAGTGTAAAGCTCCTCATGTTTCTTCAAATTTCTTGAGGCATACACTATCACTCCCCCATCTTGCTTTAGCATGGCCCCCAATCCTTGCTTCGAGGCATCCATGCAGATCATGAAGTTATTCTCCATATCTGGAACTCATAGAATTGGCACACTGGTTAGTAACCTCTTAAACTCAATGAATCCAATATCACACTCATTTTTCCAGTCATACCTGACCCCCTTGCACTGCAAGGTGGTGATGGGCTTCATAGTCTTTGAGAATCCTTCCACAAACCTTCGATAATAACAAACTATCCCCATGAAACTTCTCACCTCATGAGCATTTCTCATCACTGGCCAATCCATTATGGCCTTCACCTTTTCCGGGTCCATATAAATCCCTTCACCCGAAATGCTATGACCTAAATAGTGAATCTCTTTCTGAAAAAAGAGCACTTTGACAACTTTCCATACAAGTTGTTCTCTCTAGGGAATGACAACACCACTCGTAAGTGTTCCTCATGTTCTCTTTCGTTCTTGGAATAAATAAGGATATCATCAAGAAAGACATGTATAAAGCGGTCTAAGTACTATCGAAATACGTCATTCATGAGGCTCATGAATACTGTTGGTGCATTGGTCAAACCAAAAGGCACTACAATGAGCTCGTAATGTCCAAACTGAGTTCGAAAGGAAGTTTTTGGAATATCACCTTCTTTAATCCTTAACTAGTGATACCCTAATCAGAGATCAATTTTTGAGAAAACCATTTCTCCCTTCATTTGATTAAAGAGATCATTTATCCATGGTATTGGGTACCTATTCTTCACTGTAGCACGGTTTAAGTCCCTGTAATCTATGCACATTCGTAAGGAACCGTCCTTCTTCTTGACAAATATTACTGGTGCACCTCGAGGTGAAACATTGGGCCTTATCAACCCTAATTCAAGTAGTTCCTTCAACTGCATCTGCAACTCACAAAGTTCTGGCTCTATCATCCTATATGGTGTCTTGGAATTTGGCTCCACACTAGCTTTTAGCTCGATGGTAAAATCAAGCTCCCTCTTAGGAGGTAACCCCGACAACTCTTTCTGAAAAACATCCTTAAATTCTGAAAATATTGGATATTGATCCATAGAGGGTCCTTTCTCTTCATTGACTGCTTCCACTACATATAATTGACAACCTTGCCTCATGCAATGTTTAACCTTCATTGTTGATATAAAGCATAGAGACACCTTCCTCCGTATACCATGGATCTCTACTGACCTTCATCATCAACACAAAGCACCCTATTCACGAAACAATCTACCATAGCTCAATGGGCTTCTAACTAGTCCATACCAATGATTAGGTCATACGTCCCTAGAGCAGTGATGTACACCTTCAAACTAGTAGTACACACTCTCATATCTAAGAGAAAATTAATGATGATAGGTCCTATCACTTGTTTTTCCCCCGAAGCCATCTCGACTTGTTTAAATTCATCGTTCTCGTAGGATGTCAACCCACACTTTTCTAATGCATAAGGTGAAATGAAACTATCTGTAGCACCAAAGTCAAAAAAAATTTTAACATCAACATGATTTAACATACCTGACGACTCCACCATAGTGGATTGGTGTTCTTCCTAGCAGTTATTAACTACTGCATAAATTTGGTGGCTACTACTCATTCTTCCCATCAGGGCCTTTCCTTCTCTATGTACAAATCCTAGCTGTGACCCTAGAAATTCACTCTGGTAATGGGGTCCTCCACACCGCCAACAAGTAACATGATATGGAACCTACACACTGCCCTGTGAAGGTCTTTGAAATTAGTTCCTTTCCATGGAACCCCTACCCCTACTAGCTGCTCCCCGAGAAGGTTGTCGACTTTCTTGTGTCACAGGTGATGAGTGAAATGTTGCACATTGTTGTCATTGAAATACATGTTGCAACTGCTCTAGGTGCGACTCTATTTCCATAAGGAGGTGGCCTAGAGCTTCCTCCCCTGGAGAAGGTCCTAGGGGCCTTCCCCATGAATCCAAGATGTTGTGGAATGGTTGATCTCATACCTTTGTTTAAGCTCATATGCTCCTCTGCGTAACGAGCATTTTCAATTGCTTCAACTAATGATGGTGGTTTCCACATCTGCACCATGGCGTTTATCTTAGGGTTTAACCTTTATAGAAAACGTTATGCTTGTTGTTGATTTATATCCATGTATGAGACGTATTTTACTAACTCCATGAATCTGATTTTGTACTCTTCCACAGTTTTGTTTCCATGAATTAGGGAATGAAATGCTCCTACCTGTTGTTCCTCATAGTAAGTAGGCAAATATTTCCTCTGGAACCTTTCCTCAAAATCTCCCATGAGACGGTGTCTGGGGTAAGGTGTAACTACCTCTCCATATTACTCCACCAGTTCAAGGCACTTTCTCTTAATTGAAAGATCATTATCTTCGCTTTTGACGTGGAACCATAGTCCCTCAAGGAAAAACATCTTGTCATTCCTTCCAACCATGCCTCTGCATGTTCACTTGCATGTCCCCCGACAAAATATGGGAGTTTTGTTTTCTATAATTCTCTTGTGATGTCCCCTAGTGGACGCCCTCCCTCAGAGTCCCTCGATGCTTTAGGGTTACCCACTCCAAATGGTGGGGGTTCCACTTCCACATCTCTTGAATGGCACCCCTTTAACGTCTTATTAATAGCCTTTAAGGAGTATAAAATGAGAGCTAATTCAGGTGATGGAAATGGCGACGTCAACGTTGGTGGTCCTTACAATGATGTTCCCCGACCTCAATTTCCCCAAGTTCTAACCATTCTTAATACTGATTCTGCATTCAACCAAATGCTTATTAGAAAATGATTTAAGGAATTCAACATTTTACTCAACTTATACTTGCAACGTAGGGTTGGGCATAAGTTTCTTTATACTTGTATGCAAACATACATTGCTCCCATAAGGTAAGTAGCTTAGGTCAGGGTTAAAGCATCTAAGCTTGGTATCTTCATATAGATATCCTACTGACTCTCTCGCCATACTAGCTATGTTAACATTGTGAAGTACTCATCAATTACCCTAACTTACCTAATTAACCAAGTGTCTAACCCTTCCCTATATCAATATGTGATACTTGCCTTAATCACCCTTAAAATCTTCTTGTTATAATTCCTTGTAATACCTCTATTTTCATGTGGTTGTCCTTCATTACATTAATTTTAATTATCTTACTATTAACCATTCATTGATCACTTCCTTATCTATTTTGTAATAAAATATGTTTGATAATATGAATAGTCATTTACCATTTATTTTATATGTATTTAATACAATTTTATGTAATGATACCAACCATTTTAATACACTATCCATACCAAATTGTATAATGTAACGGTGTTACCAAAATAATTTAATAATAACAGTTTATATATCCTACAATTTAAAGTACTCCATATACTCCCTTTTACAATTCTAATACTTGCTTCTTATAATTTAATAAAATTTGATAAAATTAATTTATATATAACCCTCAATTTTATTTTATAACAATTTTTTTTTTAACCAAAATAAAATTTGACTATATATATAACCAAATTTAACTGGTGTATGATGAATATATATAAGTTTAACCATATATATTTAAAAGACATATATACACATTTCATAACCACAAAATTATATATATATATATATATATATATATATATTAAATCAAATTTTATTTATAAAAAATAAATTGAATTTTTTTTCATATATGAAAAAATTACTTGTAAATCGATTTAATACACATTTCATAATCACAAAATAATATATATATAATATTAATTAGATTAAATTAAATTAGTTTATTTATAAAATAAAATAAAAATTAATTTAATAAATAAAATTTTAAAAATAAAATAAGTAAATAAAAAAATAAAAAAGATTAGCTTTAACTATTCGACTCGCAGGGAACGCGGATCCTGCATGGCGTCCACTTTTTTCTCTCTCTCAATTCTGCAATTAAATCATCAGAATGATTTTAAACCCTAATCGCTACATTCGCTTGGTCGTCTGGGTAGTTTGAGCGTGATGTAGGTGTGGCCCTGGTTACATGGCGGGTTTCCAAAAGGGTGCGGCCATGATTGCTAGGACGACCTTCGCCTCCTTCCTCTCAAGTTCATATCATGACTGTACAATTCCTGGTGTGGCCTTGGCTGTGTGGCCTTGGCTCCATGGCAGGCTGCCCGAGCAGTGCGGCCATGGTATCCAGGCCGACCTATGCCTCCTTCCTCTTTTGTTCAGATCATGACTGTACATTTCCTGGTGTGGCCCTGGCTCCATGGAAAGGTTACCTGAAGGGCACGACCATGGTTTCCAAACCAACTTCCGCCTTGTCTCTGTGTGGTTCGGGATGAGGGCAGCAGCCTGGGATGAGGGAAAAAACCTCCTTAATTCGATCGAATGTAGCTTCTGCGCAAACCCTTTTAGTTGGTTGGGGACTCTAGGTTCGAAGAGGGTTAAGCGGACGAGACTGGCCGCGTCCCTACTTCCATGGCCAGCCACCTGAGGGGCCCAATCATGGCTTCCAAGTCGGCTTCCCTCTAAGGTTTTCTCTCTGCGGGCTTGGGATGGGGACGTTGAGAGCCCAAGGAGGTCACGAGGTCGAATGCATGCTCGAGAGAGCAGATCTTCACTTTGGAGACAGGTCTTGGTATCCGGTGCCCCTGGTGGGCAGGGTGGAGACACACGTGCAGCCTTTCCCTTCCAGATTTTGATCTGGTGTTCTATTATCATAATGATTAATTCAGAGCGTTTTCTTTGACAGGCATGGATTCTTGAACTTCTTTTAACAGACCTTTTCGCACTTTTGTTCAAACAGGGCTTTTGATTTGGAGCGTTTTTCATGGCTTCTAGATAATATCTGGCCCATTCTTTGTTTTTATTAGGGTTAAGCTTTTTTTTTTTGCAGATAATCTTTATTAGGGTTTCTGAGCTCGTGTCGGTCCTTCCCTTTCACAGATATGGATCCTTAGAGATTTGTGGGTTTTTTTTTATCTCTGAAGTTGAATGGTCATTGCCTTCGAAGAAATTTTTATAATCCTTCAAAATATTGATAGTTAAGATGTTTTATGGTTTTCCGTAGGTGATTAATTTTTGCAAAGTCTGACATCTGTTGTTTTATCCTTAATTATATATTATATGTACTAAAAATTTTATTTTTTCAAATTTTTTTTTTCCATATATATATAGCTTTATATAAATGGAGTCTTATCATTTAACCCTTATAATTAATTTCCATTTGTCCTTTGCAGGTAAGGATGCTTAGGTATACATGGGTTGGAACATGTGGACATGGTACTGGAAAATATGTGCAAGGTCTCTTTTCTTACTGCACTTTTCCTCTTCTTCGAAATTTCTATGGGTAGTTTTCTTAGGGTTCCAGGGTCATTTTTTAGGTTATTTTTAATGGTTTAAGAGTAGTAATTAAGGGTGCCAGGGTCATTTCTAAGTTATCCTTAATGATTCAAGGACATTAATTAACGTTTCAGGATACAAATAGTATAAATTTCAAGAATGTAGATGGGAAAGCTTGTGGGTAAACCCTAAGTTTTAAGTTTCTGTTTTGAAACCTTGACCATATTTAAAGCCCCATTTCTGGGATTCACAGTTTTCATAATAATTTGTTATCATTTTGTTTACCTGTCATTTAATTTATGTAACTGTTTTCATTTAATTGATGTAACTGTTTTCATTAAAAAAAAATATAATTCTGATGTTGTTCTATGTATAAATAAATTATATATAACAATTAAATCCTAATTTTTTTAACCTATCTTCTAGATATCAGTATAGTAATAAGTAAAAATCAGTGAAATACCTCTTGAATAATAAGGTTGTCCTTTTCTTTCCTCTTTCTAACATGTCTTGATAATCTGACTGAAAATTGATTCCTCCTAGCCCACTAGAAACAAAACCTCTTTGATTCTCTAGCTCCAGAAAATCAAATTTCCTAGCCCCCAAACCCAAAATCCCAACAACTTTAATCCATTAGTAAGCCTACTCCAAATTTTCCAACCCTTTTCCTTCTCAAGTCTTTCTTTCCTCTTCCCTTCGAATCCCTTTCCAATGCCCCAACCCCCTTCCTTATCCCTCCATCCAGCTACCCCTAGTCAATTTTCCAACCTCGTTTATCCTTTCTCATTAATTCTATACCTACCCAAAAACAATAAAATATTAAATCCTTTGTTTATTACATTACCAAATTAAAATATATATATAAAAAAATTTATTAACTTAATAATTAATTGACTTAATTTAAATGAATTAATTATAATAATTAAATTAAATCAACTTAACTAAGTGTTACATTCATCCAAAAATTTCTCATATCACAAACCACGTAGGTATGAAAATATCACAAACCACATAGGTATGAAAAAAAAAGCTCAATTATGCTTAGAACCTGTCAAGGTCCAATCAACCAAAGCATATTCATCATGTCTCAACCAATCCACAAAGCATTCACGACCATAGATATATTGATCACGATCTATCACTCCAAAGAGACTATAGTTAGTTAAAACAAATCAAATCAAATATCTATTAGGATTCATTTTTACCGAATCATTTTTAAAACAAATCAATATCTATGTTTTAATATTGAATTCCAATAATGTTACAATTGGATTTTAAAAGTGGAAATATTAAATTGCAAAAATTTCAATATTAAATTCCATTATTGACTTATAATTATAATGTTAATATCGATTTTCAAATATCACATATTTTAAGTATGAATCTAAATATCAATGTGAGATACATTGTTGTATAAATAAATACAATTATTGCACAAAGAAGCATACGTTTTTATTAATATTTAAAGTAGAGTATAGTAATGATATCATCCAAAATTGCTAATGTGAAAATACAAGATCTATGCAAACAAAATGAGAACTATAAGGCACTACTACCTACTAACTTGTTACTTTATCTATAAACAATATAACTAGATTAGTATAAACAAAATTGCAAAATCTACATTTTAGGTCAAAAGAGAAGATTATATGTGATCTTCAAAAGCTTCAATATAAGAAATCAATTAAAACTATATCAATGATCAATCCTAGAAGTCTTCTAGTATACAATTCATTGAAAAATTAAAATTAGATAAAAAAATTATATTCTTAACAAATTACATGGACATAGTCTTATATTAATTTTCTATTACAAATAAAGTGATATTCATCAACATCAAAGCTAATCATTGAATATTTGTAAGAGGGTGGGTGTAAAGAGTCACATCCCATAGCCATTGGGAGCATGATGTTGAGTACAATCAGTTTGGGGATGAGTGTGAGTCAAGGAAACATGAAAAAAAGAGGAAATTTGTGGGACAACAATTTTTACAGTCTTGTTTTTGTCATGAACAACAAGCAAAAAACATAGAAGAAGATCATTTGAGTTGGGGCAACCATGGAGGGAAAATTCTGGAGCATTTTTGTAGCTAAATACTGAAGAGACAAGTTGTCATGCTTGCAGAAGAACCAGGTTTCCAAGCCTGAAGAGTGAACTCTCGTGTGAGTTGCATTATAACAACAAGTTATTGTTGGTGTTTTACTAGTAGTTTTTCCTAGCAGCGAGTTCCCTTGAGGTCCCGGTAGTGAGATATCAGGTTACCTGCACCAAAGAGACCCTAATAAACTATTAGGATTCCTGATGAACTGAGTGCAATGAAGGGGTACATTCCCTGGGTTGGGTAGGTTAAGAGGAAGAGAGATGGACGAAATTAAAATAGTTGTAGGAGAATGCCAGTGGATTGTAGGATTATCTGAGTTGTGAGTGGACAATGAGAGACACCCTCTTTTATGGATTCCTATCCCTAGCTCAAGGGTGGCTTGTTGTTGATATTTGGAACAACAATTTTTTGGTTGGGTGGAACGTTTGTCCCTAGTAGTTGGTTGCACAATTGTTTTAAAAGATAAGTGTTTATCTGTTTGTCTGGGTTATTTTATGAATTTAATTGTTGTGTGTTTTAAGGGTAAATCTTTTGTTCATTGTGTGGATGATGTTGTCATTTTATTTTTGTAGCTCCTTTATTGTACTCATAATGTATTTCAATACTTTGATCAATATGCTTATGATATTATGTTTTAATAATAAGTAAGCAACACATAATAAAGGATAACCTCAAAATATTTTGCAGTAACTTGTAATATCTATTGTGACAAACATTCTAGTGGATTATCTATATTAGTTCACAAATTGTATTGGTATCAAAGTAATTTTCTTTGGGAATTTTATATGATATTGTAGGATCCTAAATTTCACATAAAGAAATAAGTATCAATCCCTATCCATGGTGTGGGTGTGTATAGTATAAATCGAAAGGATGACTTAGAGGAGAGATTCCTAGAGTTAGAAGCACAAGTCTTTGACATCTCCCATAATATGGTGATATTAATGCCAACCCTAGAGATCAAGTTCAAACCTTTCGAGAAGCCCTGGAAATCTAACTTTGATGTTCACTCTTGTTATCACATGAGGTTGTCAAGGGTCGCAGGTGATAGCCATGAGCATAGGAAAACATGCGGGTGTGGTTTTCAACAGTAGAGATTCCCTGTGCAGTTCAATTTAGCGCCATCTCTAAGCGCGGTTTGAAGGACGTTATAGTTGGCAGGCAGATAATATTTAGCGGGGATGCTAAAATAGCATGTGCGCCCAGATCACATATCTCATTCAGATCAACGACCACGCTTCATTTCGGGGCCGCAACATGCTCGAGCGTTAAAATCCTTGAGCGGGACGAAATCTAAACCACACTATTGCAGGAGAGATACGTGGCGGAAGGTGGTGAGTTTCAGGCCCAAAAGTGGTGTGGGTCCAAACCGCTTTCGATGGTCTCTAAATCATGTGCTCATTTAACATCGAATCTAATAACAACACATGGCCTCCACCTATTCGTCAATCCCCGTCCCGATCCTGAGGGGAAATCAATAAATGAATAAGGACTGGTAGTTGAAACCTCGGTTCACTCCATAAATAGAAGGTATGGAGGGTCTGGTCGTGGAGACAGAACTGTCATCCTGAGGTACTACGATGGACCGTTTTTTTTGCAGGCCCATGCTGATCTGAGCTTATTTCTGACAGAAAGGTACACGCATAGAGGGACGTTTTTCCTGCAGGCCCATGTTGATCTGAGCTTTCATCTGACAAGAGGATACGTGCACATTCTGACAAAAGGATACACACAAGAGCCTTGGACAGGAAGGCCAACTCGCACTCCTATCTACGGTCTACTGTTTTGAGCATAAATACATCAGAAGAATGAACGAAATAAGGGGGTTTAGAGGCTAGAGAGCCGAGAGAGTTTTAGGAGCAAGGCACTGTATTTTTCAGTTTGTAGGCATGATGGGCATGGATTGTAAACTATTATGTTATTGAAGATTCATTTAAATTGTTTTTATCAGACTGTCTTCTAAGTTTCAATTCTGTTTTTCTTCTTGTCTGGATGTACCATCTTTGATTTATGGATTCCTGAGGCGGTAGAGGATATGTTTTCATCTTGCCTATGTTTCATCGTTTATCATTGATCCAGATTATTTTCGGCACAAAATGAGAGCAGAGATATAATAAATAAATGCACAGAGATATCATGGATATCCAATAATATAACATAAATGTATCAGAGATGCAACCATAAACACATAGATACAATAATACATGATTTCTATAAATAAAAGAAATATACAGAGACTGTAAAAATA
>JASDQU010684970.1:8040-32670 GCA_032191745.1 Picea mariana | reverse complement strand
TGTTCAAAAAGTCGAGCTACACGAGAGGATGGTGTGCAAAAAGAATTTGTGCGCTTCGCTGCAACCTTGTCGACCTTCTTTTGTTGGATAGAAGGTGATTGGGGCGAGGCTATAGTGGTTACAATGTCCTTCTGTTCCCCTTTTGAACAGATTGTGAAGAAGTTGAATTTTGTAGTATGAGATACTACCTTGCGGCACTGTTTAGGTTGAACAATAGTCAGAACTACCTCTGGTATTCTGTAGAGATGACCCCCTAGAGAAACAATGACACTGCGAGGTCGAGACTCATAAACAACATGGTGTCTCCACATATATGGCTGGCCCAAGAGAACATCACAGACATCCAGTGGGGCAACATCACATAATACCTCACCCTTGAAGGGTTGGATGTCGTATGACAATCAGAACTGTTGGCTGACACGAATATATCTTCCTTGGCAAAGCCACCCAACGTTGTATGGTTGCGGGTGTGGTGTTGTCGACAATCCCAACTGTTTGACGACCTCTACTAAGATGAGGTTCTTCTGGCTTCCTTTATCAACAATAAAATGCAGCGGGGTCCCCTTCACCTACATCTGTGAATGAAAAAGATGCTCTCCCTCTTCAAGATTTGTTGGTTCTTCTGGTTGAATTGTTGTGGTTGTGACAATAATAGTGGGGTCTGCGTTAATGATCTGTCCTTTACCAATATTTTCAGAATCAGATTCTGAATCAGGGTTCGACTCTTTGTCTTTGATCTCGGCCACCAATGACTGGTTTGAGCGACATTCATCGGTGTTGTTCCAGGGGATTTTGTGAAAATCACACCATTTTTCGGTGTCCTTCTTTGTCTTCCTGTGACCCTTCTTTTCCTGTGGCTTAGACTGGTTTTCGGGAGACTATTCGTTAGGGCCGTCTTTGTCATACTTTGGTTGTTGTGGATTTGCAGACCTGAACTCCCATTTGTTCTGGTGCTTAAATTCTGCTCGATTTTAATAGCATATCAATAAGCAACACCGAGTGATGAGATATACAGAAAATCCATTTCAGTTTGGATGTATCTATGTAGAGCCCCATGGTATTTCAGAACCAAATGTCGTTCGAATTCTTTGATACCCAACTTGGTCCACAAGGTATGGAAGGTATTGGTGAACTCTAGAACTGTTTGGCCCCTCTCTTGCCGCAATATGGTTCATCTCATGTACTGGTCCTCATAGTTGCCAACAAGGTAATATTGTTCCTTTACCGCATCCACAAAAAAATCCCAAATGGGATCGACCCCATATATTCTAGACTCCTTTGTGGAAATTTTCTCCCAGTAAGTTTCCCACCAATGTTTAACATGGGGGAGAGATTTAAGGAGTGTGAAGGTGATCTTTTCCTTGCCGAAAAAATTATGAACAGAGAAATAACCTTCTAACAGATTTAACCATTTGTCTAGGGCATCCACATCTATCTGACCTTCAAATACGAGAATATAAAAATTAACTTGTACCTTGAAAGGAGAGGTGATTCCAAAGTGTTTGTTTGATGAATATGCACATGTTGCTATTGAAAAACATTGAAGGATGTGGAAAAAATTCTCCATCATTTCGTCCCTTTGTCACGTGAGAGCTTGCTCAAGCAACAGATTGATAGAATCGTCTGCTCCATCGTTTTTATTTTCTTCCGCCATGGAGGGTTTCTTGGGTGTGCAAGAGCGATTGTATTCAAGAGAGACAAGCTTGAGACCCAACTTTCTATACTCGAACCTCGTTGGGGACATGCACTGAAAAAAAAAACCCGATAAAAAGCAGTATGCTCCGATACCACTGATCCATATTATTTTCAGCACGAAATGAGAGCGGAGATATAATAAAAAAATGCACAAAGATATTGTGGATATCCAATAATATAACAAAAATGTATCAGAGATGCAACCATAAACATAGAGATATAGTAGTCCACGATTTCTATTAATGAAAGAAATGTACAGAGACTGTAAAAATTCAAAGAGAAAGACTCCTTAGAATGGTGATACTTATCTATGAGAAGAGATGTGATGGCTACTTGCATTCGCAAGAAGATGATTACAATGAGGCTCTGAAGGCTTTTTTACAATAAACAGGAATTCCAAAAACTTTAGACATCCAAAGACCTAACCCTAGGAGATGAAGCGCCAAAAGTCATGTGGGCCTCGTTTGAGTAAGTTAGTACATCAACTTCTCAGGGTCGTAACTTTTGCATATGATCTCTGTTTTAGGCGCATGATAGCCCATTGGAAAGGTATCGTCAAGGAGATTCATTTTGGAGGCAATATCAAAGAAACTTCCACATTTCTCCCCCTTTTCCAAAAAACATCGTTTAGGGATTCAAAATGGCCCCGAAAGTTAAAAACTGCTAAAAATAGTAAATTACCAAAATTGCCAAAAAACTATTTTGAGCCAGTTGGAAAAGGTGGGTGGCCACCGATATCCACCTGGATCAATCACTCAAACACTTTCTTTTTTTTCTTCTTGTCTGGATCTAGCATCTTTAATTTATGGATTCCTTAGGTGGTAGAGGATCTGTTGTCATCCTGACCATGTTTCATCGTTTATCACTCAGAAACATTTTGTTTTTCTTCTTGTTTGGATGTAGCATATTTGATTTATGGATTCCTAGGGCGGTAGAGGATCTGTTGTCATATTTCCCATGTTTCATTGTTTATCACTCAGACACTTTCTGTTTTTCTTCTTGTTTGGATGTAGCATCTTTGATTTATGGATTCCTGAGGTGGTATAGGATTTGTTGTCATCTTGCCCATGTTTCATCGTTTATCACTCAGACACATTCTATTTTTATTCTTGTATGGATGTAGCATCTTTGATCTATGGATTCCTGAGGCGGTAGAGGATCTGTTGTCATCTTTCCCATGTTTCATTGTTTATTATTCTGACACATCTAATTTTCTTTGCAAAGAGGATATTTTCTTACTAAATTTGCATCTTTGTGTTAAATCCTTATTTCTTCCCTTTACCTTTAAACAAATCCTTTTTCTGATAGGAATTTTAAATGCCTTCATTGAGAAAGATACTTATGACTCCATAGCCCAATGGTTCAGAACTGCTCTGCATCTACCTTTGTTATCTTTTTCTTTATTTGCAGTCTTGTTCTGACTCCCGAATTTTAACCCACTCAAAATAAATTTAATGTTACCAGGCTTACTCCCATTTGCAGTCGGGGAGTGAATCTTGGAGAGATAACATTAATGGTGTCGTTCTTGGGGACGAAAGTGAAGATATATTCCCTGGGAGAACGACAACGAAGGGATCCATTTTTAGATGGTGAACTGAAGTTGGACACATTGTTTTGACTGCTTATCTTTCACCATGGCGACTCCTTTATTCAAAATTTATTGGTGACTCCACTGGAAGGAGACAAATCAAATGGCTATGGAGGCTATCCTGGCCAGGAGTTTTTCCCCACTAAATTTCTCAACCATAACTATTGGTTATCCACATATCGTGCCTCAAATTGATGAATGGAAAGATCTTATGCTCAGATTTTATGAAGGTGAGAATGACAACCCTCTTGAACATGCTCTAGGATTTCAGGATTTGATGCAGCAACTCAAAAGCCAACATGAAGACATACGTATGAAGTTGTTTATGTACTCTCTTCAAGGATATGCTCGCATTTGGTATCACTCTCTTGAGCTTTCTAGTGTTTCTTCACTCGAGGAGTTTCATGCAGCTTTCAATATTCATTGTCAAAAGTTTTATTCCTCTGAGTTAATTTGTCATAGTTGTTGTGAGGAGTATAAAGAATGTGTTCAAGATATAATTGATTCTTATGAATGTTGTGATAATGAAGAATATGCATTGGATGAGGAATCAAATCTTTCTCTTCCCTGTTAATCTGCATCAGATGAAAACTTTGTTTTTTGTCTCAATAAGGAAAGTGTAGAAATTGAGTCTGTTCTAGAAGCCGACACTCTTTGTAACCCTGTCTCTAAAAAACCTAGATATGAGCAACCTATTTTTGAATCATATGGTGATGATAAGATATTGCTTCATGGATTGAATCTTGAAAGGTATCCTTTGTTTTATAATGAAGAACAATTTTCCCATGTTGGGCAGAAGATACCTCTTGGTATGTCATTCAAGACTCCTCCTTTATTTGATCATTATGGAGACAGTGATGAAGATGTTGAGGTGTTTTTTGTCTTAGAAGAAAAAAGCATTAGCAACCAACCTTCTAATGAAAATGAAATCTTTTACCAAGAGAAACATGATAAAGAGAAACAATCGTTCACTGATATACACGAGGATATTTCTTTCCATCAGCTAGCATATGTTATCATAGAAGTGGATCAACAGCCCATATCAGCCATTCACTCATCTGTGCTTGCCACAGACATTCAACCATATGTGAGCAGATGTAAAGCAGAGCAAGCTTTCTGTTACCAACCCAATGAGTTTTATGACCCTATAGGGGAGCACATGGAGTTGCATTTCCTCAATGTATTGAATCCTTCAAGCTTTATCTTACCTTCAACATTGGGAGTCAATCTGAAGAATGTAATTAATTTGTTGTCACAGTTTTATTATCCCTTGTTGATCAGTGATAGAGTAAATAATTTTTTAGTTAGGAAGTTACTTTAATGGCTCTGGTGGAAGTTTGTTTTCACCTAACGCATTGTAAAAATCGACTAGTTTAGGATTGTACATAAATAAAATCCATCCAGAGAATGTATGTTTGTTTTCTTTTTGTAAGTAGAGTAGTGTACATGTCAGCCTGTTGTCCTCAAAAACATGTATTTGAGCTCGACTCCACAAACCCAACAGCTAAGGCACTGGAACTGCTTGTTCTTGGCATCTCACATGGAGCATGCCATCCCCTGTGGAGCCAATGTTATCACATGAGGTTGTCAAGGGTCACAGGTGATAGCCATGAGCATAGGAAAACATGCGGGTGCAGTTTTTAGCAGTAGAGATCCCCTGTGCAGTTCAATTTAGTGCCATCTCTAAGCGCGGTTTGAAGGACGTTATAGTTGGCAAGCGAATAAACTTTAGCGAGGGTGCTAAAATATCAGGTGTGCCCAGATTACAGATATCATTCAGATCAATGACCACGCTTCATTTCGGGGCCGCAACATGCTCGGGCGTTAAAATCCTAGAGCGGCCTGAAATCTAAACCATGGTATTGTGAGAGAGCTATGTGGCGGAAGGTGGTGAGTTTCGGGCCCAAAAGTGGTGTGGGTCCAAACCACTTTCTATGGCCCCGAAATGACGTGCTCATTTAGTGCTGAATCCAATAGCAGCATGTGGTCACTCCTTAGTCGTCAAGCCTCGTCCCGATCCCAAGGGGAAATTAGTAAATGAACAAGGACTGGTAGTTGAAACCTCGATTCAATCCATAAATAGAAGGCATGGAGGGTCTGGTCATGGAGACAGAATTGTCAACCCGAGGTACTATGATGGACGGTTTTTCCTGCAGGCCCATGTTAATCTGAGGTTGCGCCTAACAAAAAGGTACACACACAGAGGGTAGTTTTTCCTACAGGCCCATGTTGATCTGAGCTTTCGTCTGACAAGAGGATACACACACAATCTAACAAAAGGATACATAGAAGAGTTATGCACAGGAAGGCCAACTCGCACTCCTGGATGCGGTCTACTGTTTTGAGCTTAAATACATCATATGAATGAAAGAAAGAATGGGGTTCAGAGGCTGGAAAGCCTAGAGAGTTTTAGGAGTAGGGCACTGTATTTTTCAGTTGTAGGCCTAAGGGGCATGGATTGTAAACTATTATGTTATTGAAGATTCCTTTGAGTTGTTTTTATCAGATTGTCTTCTAAGTTTCAATTATGTTTTTCTTCTTGTCTGGATGTAGCATATTTTATTTATGGATTCCTGAGGTGGTAGAGGATCTGTTGTCATATTTCCCATGTTTCATTGTTTATCACTCATAAACTTTCTGTTTTTCTTCTTGTTTGGATGTAGCATCTTTGAGTTATGGATTCCTGAGGAGGTAGAGGATATGTTGTCATCTTGCCCATGTTTCATCGTTTATCACTCAGACACATTTTGTTTTTCTTCTTGTCTAGATATATCATCTTTTATTTATGGATTCCTAAGGCGGTAGAGGATTTGTTGTCATCTTGCCCATGTTTCATCGTTTATCACTTAGACACTTTCTGTTTTTCTTCTTGTCTGGATGTAGCATCTTTAATTTATGGATTCCTGAGGCGGTAGAGGATCTGTTGTCATCTTGCCCATGTTTCATCGTTTATCACTCAGACACATTCTGTTTTTCTTCATGTCTGGATGTAGCATCTTTGATCTATGGATTCCCAAGGCGGTAGAGGATCTATTGTCATCTTTCCCATGTTTCATTATTTATTATTCAGACACATCTAATTTTCTTTGCAGAGAGGATCTTTGCTTAGTAAATTTTCATCTTTTTGTTAAATCATTATTTCTTCCCTTTACCTTTAAACAAATCCTTTGTCTAATAGGCAATTTAAATGCCTTCATTGAGAATGATACTTATGAATCCATAGCCCAATGGTTCAAAACTGATCTGCAACTACCTCTGTTATATTTTCCTTTCTTTGCAGTCTTGTTCTAACTCCCAACTTTTAATCCACTCAAAACAAATTTAATGTTACCAGGCTTACTCCCATTTTCAGTTGGGGAGTGACTCTTGGAGCGATAACAACTCTAATGGGAATCTTGGACATAAAGAATAACTAAAGAAGGAGCCAATGATAGAGATATCGATTTCCAACATCACATATTCCCATTCGCTATTCAAAGTGGAAGATAAAGTGGAACAACTCTTGGAATATATTCCCTAGATTTGCAAATTCCAAGAGTTGTTCCCCATAAAGGTTCAACATTCAATTTAATTCCAAGAGGGAAAACATATCCAAAGTAGTATTTCCTCCATATCAAAGCAATTGCATTATTTAGGAAAGTACCCCCTTAACAAGGTTCAGGTCCCAATGAGCATAAGGAACATGATATATAAATCACACTAATAATAACTCAATACATGTTTTACTACCACTTTACAACCCCTTNGAAAGCAGTGCCTCCTTTAACCTACAAGGATCTTAATACCACTTTTAGTCCCTCAATAGATGGATAGTGTGATCCCAAGAACCCATAAACCATAATAACATAATGTCAAGTTCACTCCTTAGAATCGCAATATTTTTCTTGATACAAAAACACCATAAGCTCCCCTTAGGTTATCCCCTTATAAAAGGAGGTTTCCCTTTTTAAAACGTTCTCAAGTGGTTATCAAGTGTAATCAGTTTCCCCTCCCCCCAACTAAGTCATATAAGATGAAATTTGGTTTATAAGTGAATTTACAAGTGTCCCATGGAAGGTGAAAGTAAATTATAACTTATTTCATTTTCCCATTTTCATCCTAGTTTTCTTTGGTGGTAATGTTTCAAGTATTTTCCCATCCCTAAGGCTCCCTAACACTAGATATAGGTGGTATTCCTCATTGGATCATGATCCCTAGCCTTGGATATGATTCCTCCATCCATCATCAATGTTTCAACCTATTGTAGGTTAGTCCACTAAAACCAATACATATGCAACATAAACATAACAATATATCATATCAATTGAGATGCATATACATGTTAGTACCAATCATCCACAAGTAACATAAAAAACACTTGAATTGCATTATTATTCACACACATCATTAAGTAATTACAAGAAATCGGTAAAGTTTAATCATCAATCTAACATAATTAATAATCACTAAAGAACCAACAAGGGGATGGTGAGTCCAAAATGCCATCTCTTGCAACCATCTAAATCAAGAATAATGCATAAGGGGTGTCACAATCCTCCCCCTCTAACAAGGGCTATGACTCTCCAGAACTAGGCCATCAGGGTATTATCTTAAATAAAAATCCTCTTAAGAACATATTCAATGAGGCAAGCCATATCTAGAATCATCATAGTATGTATAGAAATTATAACAACTACATAGATAAAGTGGGGGCATTCAATGGGCCCATAAAGAATATACAATGATACCATCAACCAAAATAACCAACAATGCACAAATTAAATATTTAAATGTGAGGTACCCGTAACTCTTAGCTCACATAATCCCAGGTGCCAAGCCAGTCGAGCTCTAGACCCCATGAACTAATATTCAATCAATAGGCCTAGACTCAAGCTCAATAAGGTAAGGAATTTTAGGGCACATAGCCATTATTTATGCATATATTTAATTCTCATACCTATAGGATATGGGGCATAGGGATCTTACTATCACTCTTGCATATGGTGATAACAACCACACTTGATAGTGATGTCCTTTGTAGATCCCAAAGGATTATGATCACCAATCAAATTTTTAGTTTATTAATGTTAGTGCGGTGGAGAGGCCTTTGGACTTACAACACTCCCATTTTTGTGGGATCTAGTGTGCAGTGGTATTACTACCACTTTATAGTCCCTTGATAAAATCTCCCCAACAGTGGTGCCCCCTATGTTCTTCAAGGAACTTACTACCACTTTCATCCCCTTAATAGTGGTGTCCTAAGGTACCATAAGAAAAATAATAGTATTTCCAAGCACAATCTAAGCATAAGTATCCCCAGTTGGTCAAATACATTCCCATCCCCTTAGTCCACACAAACCAAATAAGAGCAACTAACAATTCTGCTCAACTAGTTACAAAATCCAAAAAATAAAAAATCCTCACGCAACAATGGTAAAAATCACTATTTTTTTTTTCATTAAGTCATTATTCATTCCCTTCAGTGTCTCAACCTGAAATAGATTGATATTTCCTAAATATTGATGTACATGTATCATCATAATCATATATTGAAATCATCATAACATGAAGTATACCAATAACAAGTTTATACACACACACACACACACACACACACATCAAGATCATCGATACTACATAATAATCATCAAGAATACTAATGCTACATATTCATCATCAAGAAAAAATAATGTTAATTAAATAATCAATTAAGGAAACATATGTCCTCATCACAATCTACGGAATCACATAGGTTTCTATGTCTATCATACTTCATCTACCAATAGAATCAATATCAAGGGGGATGGCGAGTATAGGGCACCATCTCTTATTACTATGCACATCATGAAATATAAAGAAAGGACACATCCTCGACTAAGTGCACAATCATTCTAATAGCATATAAAGTAATAATTGATCATCATAAGAAGTCAAGGGTAAAATCATTAGGTCACACATGAGTCTCATTGCAAGTAAATATCAAACATGGGATCATTCTAGAAAGGGGATTCCAACAATCAATATAAAACACACAATGTCTATCTAAGGAGATAAAGAGTATTAATCCAATCCTAGGGAAATAACATGCTTAATAATAACTAATGAGGGGGAACTCACCACATCTTACGAAAGTGAAATTCATTGACAACTAACCATCAAGGAAAGCTCCACCATTATCCACAATAGGGGTGATACTCATAAACAAATAACAAGAATCAATAAAGAAACATTATCTGTAATCAATAATAGCATATCCCATCATGAACAATGAGAAGCAAAATCTCACATAGTAACTGTCATGCACTAGGGGGTGTTCCAATTCTCCCCCCCACAAACAAGGATATGACCTCAAAATGAATTTAGCATTAAGTATAAAACATATTTATTTAAGGTTCTCAATTCATGCATCGTCTTGTTCAATTATATAAAATAGTTGTCAATCATCAAATGATGATATCATTTTCTTCAAATCTCATTATATCATAGTCCTTATCATTAATCATGGTATCCTTAGTGTCACAAGCATATTGAAATAATCATTGAATCATCAAAGTCTTCAAATCCAACACTATCACCCAATTACTAACATTACTAGCATCCACATCAATATCATCCATGTCATTAAAAATGGACAAGTCACTACTATTATCGGTTTGTGTATTCTTAGTATCATTGAACCATCAATAATAGCATTGAATTACAACATATCACCCACTTATCATAACTACCATCAATAGGTCACCATCATGATCATGATTTCCAAGTTAACATCATTAATATGCACACATCATTATCAATTTGATCAACTCTTGTGTTGTTGATTAATCATCGAACATGACTAATTCCACTAGATCATCATTAGTATACTCATGCATCGACCAAATAAATATCATAATTATCATCACCAATCC
Source organism: Picea mariana (assembly GCA_032191745.1). Lineage (NCBI taxonomy): Eukaryota > Viridiplantae > Streptophyta > Pinopsida > Pinales > Pinaceae > Picea > Picea mariana. The sequence goes on along the minus strand of JASDQU010684970.1, from coordinate 22,497 downwards.
TCAAATTGATCGCTCATTATTGATACTATCAGCTTATCAAATTATCAATATCCTTAACCTACCTATCATTATTTTTGGCTTCAATAACATCTCCATGTCATCGAGTCATTAAGATTGTCATTAATCAATAAATATCAATAAGTCATAACATCACCAAATCAATTCTTCATCCAATTAAATCTTCTAGATTACAATCATAATCAAGAATAATTCATGGTTATCATCATATATGATCATAATTTTGACACCATTACACATCATTGTTAATCACAATATTTGGATTATTCATGTTTTTAGTCTCATTCTTCCATATCATCTTTGTTATCAAAGTCACAAGATTAATTTGTTATCCTCTATACATCAATCAAGGATATCATAGTTCTATGAGCATAAAAGGGTAAAATCTTGATTCTTATGACAAATATGTGTATATGTCTACCTATCAAATACTTATGAAATGTATACAGGCAAGGTCCATTGGGTTGATAAAGATATGCAAGAATAGGGTAGATGCAAATTCCACATGGCTAGGATTTTTCCAAATAAATTATCACTTATGTCTTGGTTCTAGGGAAGGAAAGGGTCTTCCATAGATATTCATTAAGTTAATTAGATAAAGCACAAGGCTAAAGCATAATTTTAAATCAGGTAAAATTTAGTAAAAAAACAACTTAAATTAAGGCAATTACCTAAATCTCTTCTCTACATCCTTTAAATTTCATTCTCTTTGTCTAATAATACATGCCAAAAGGTAATTAAATAAAAATAACATTAATAACACAACACTTCCTTAGGGTTTTCATACTTTCTAGTGATGTTGATTTAGTCTCTATATTGGCTCACTAGTATTGCATCTAGATTATAATGGGATAAATATCAACTCATAAAGTATCTTATAGGATTATAGTCAAATGATATAGAGTTTGAATATTAGAAAGCTTCTCTTAGAACCTCATATATCCAAACTGACTTATCCACCTGGCATGGATAGTGCATGTGTATTGATACAGATGATTTTAACAATATAATAAAATTCTAAATTTGCTAAATTTATCATTCATCTATTGCAAAAAATAAAACCACACAACAATATCAAGCAATACTAAATGAAAAGGTAAATTTTACAAATTTAAGCAAGACTAAGCTCGACGATTAATCTAAGAAATTAAATCAATGTGAGTTATATATCAATAAGCAATTTGGAGTTGATAATTATACTAACTGCATTTCTTAACAATGGCACTCTAGCTCTATAGTAATTGACATTGGCTAGCTGTAACACCCTGTTTCCCCCAGTCTATAAAAATAACTATGTTAGCCAAGAACTATGGAAAACTCAAAGATGTGAATGTTTGATTTGACGGACCTTTGCATAAAAGGTCGATGAATGTAAATTATATAATGAATATGTGTTGCATGACTGTTGAGAGGTGGATGTGCTAAAAGAGATCACGATGGCTAATGAGAGGTGGTGGAAGGGACCTGGAATGGTTGCATTAACTTCTACCAAGCCAGTACTGTACTAGTTTATACTTGCTCACAAACCAAAGCAACTCTCTGATCCTAAAATGAATTTCTCGTCAGATTGGTAGGTGGGGAGGCTCCTCAAGAGTTAATGAGGGGATGGGGGTGAACCGCCCATCCGTAACAGCCTCAGACCTGAGCACAGACAACTGAATTCATGCCACACACAACCTTGCAGACAAAAATTGGCAAGAGAGGAAATGTGGTAGGAGAGAGCAGCGTGCGCGACGAGGGATCGTGGAAGAGAACTGGAGAAATCCTGGAAACACAGGGAGTTCTGAATACCAGGAGAAGGAGAGTAACATTCATCCTGGATTGTTTTTCTTTATTAGGAGAAGGAGAGTAATCTTCATCTTTGATTTCTGTTGAGCTGGAAGTAGGAGACTGAACCTCAAAGCATCGTGGTCTAGCTCGGGGGTGGCTAGTGGTAAATCCGTTTGGAGTCATTGAGCCTATGGTTGGGTGGAAATGAGCACCCCTCTCAACAGTTGCATCATGCCTGGTAGATCTGATAAGTGTTTTATACCTTGTATTTCGAACTGAATATCATGAATACATGCTTATGTTTATATGCCCATAACAATTTCTGTGTAGAATGATTGCCTGGTGTTTTAAAATGGAAATAATGGATGTATGTGTATGCTTACATGCCATCGTTGGTTTTTGTACAAATGATTAAGTTTGGGGCATGATTTTGCTCCACCAAGAATTGTCTTCTTTGCTCAACTCTCGTAATGTGCTGGGAAAGCCCCTCGAGAGTACTCTTCTCCGGGGATTACCCCATAAACCTTGGAACCGTGTCGAACCTTTACCCAGAGACTCGACTAAGATTTGGGACGATTGCCCAAGAACCGTCTGAAGGTTCATGTGATCCAGGTCTGGAAACCTTAGGCAAGGAAGGATAGCTCTCTAAGGTATCGAAGTCGTGGGAGTTTGAAGCCCTGAGAAGTTGAATTTCATGATTCAAGTTCAGAAGGGATAGCAAGCCCAATTATAGAAAGAGAGAATACCCTATCATTTGGTAGATGAACAGTCGGAATCCTTTCAGGAATACCCCAGATCTGTCAAGACCGATGGATCTAGAGAAGGAGCACATGCATTAACACCTCGCCCCTTTCAGCCTTTGCAAGTAGCGATGGGACCTAGGACCGTAGATCCAAGGATTTGACGGAGCCCTAATGACCGTCGATCTTAGCCTTTGTATAGGCAGGAGAGTAGCATTTCACTGACTCGCTACTTGGTTTGGTCAAGGGTAGGACTGCATGAACTCACGATTCGTGAGATCGCGACGTAATCATGGTCATTGGCTCCAAGGCACAGGAGAACCATTGGATCAGAACTTTCATGGTTATCACCTATCGAGGGTTCGTAACTTGAGGGAGTTTCTTTTTGATTGTAGAAGTCGCAAAGTGCCGAGCTACGAGGGCTTGTGCAAACACGTGACCCACACGTAAGTGGGGACTGCATGGTTGACAGGTGGCGTAACAACAAGTGCACAGAGAAAGGTGGGAACGGGTGACAAGTGATGGACACATGTCGCCTGGGAAGGAGTCAACCCATTGTTGACTTATCGTATCTCAGGAACTCGCGGAGGAGGAGCATGAGGGCTCAACACTCTAACTCGCGAAGTCATGAGATGCGAGTAGCGCTAGTATTTAGCCTAAGAAGCGGGTGACCAGTGGTGGACATGTGTCACACTGAGAAAGAGTCAACCCACTGTTGACTTATCGTGGCTCGAGCTTTCACAGGATGAAGAAGCTACACCTTGATCGCTAGGGCCACGAAACGTCGAGAGCCAAGGTCTCGTGCGACGGGCGGTGGCGACACAACTCGTGAGCAGAGTATAGCGTGGTTGACAAGTAGCGTGTGCACGTCGCTTTGGCAAAGTCCACGCAACATTGACCTCTCGCGTCTTGGGGATTCACGAAGGAGGAGCACGGGAGCTAAACACCTCAACTGGTGAGGTTGTGAGTGGTACTAGTGTTTGGCCTAGCCTACGGTTACATGTAGCAAGCTCTAGTGAGGAGGGAGCCATACCCGTATAGTATCTCGGGTATCTATGTTTGGATAAAGGGGAGTCGAGAGTCTTGATTCCCGAATCGCGAGTTGCAAAAGGTGCTTGCGCTAAGGCCAACTTGTGGTCGTTTGGAGGAGGATAAGAGAAGAGAGGGTCTACGCTAGGCCCCATAGAAGTCTCGAGGATTCTGTTCCTCGAAGAAAAAGATGAAAAATCTAAGTTGTTGTAGTGGGTGTGTGACAAATTGGTATCAGAGCATGGTTACAACACTTGGCCTGCTTGGGCTCATGAACGAGTTGCGCAGAAACTCCATTTGAAGTACTCTTAAAAGGAGTAACCCTTTATCTTAACCCCTTTAGCAAAAGCTGAAGTTAAGAATGAAAATTCTTATTGTGTGTATGCATTTGAAAAATATGAATTATGCACTGATTGTGAATGAATATAATGTTGACTAAAAATAAGTGTTTTTCTTTCACAACAAGCAGACGATCAACCGCGGGAAACTGCAGACACATAGAATGGTGACGCACCATGAAGTGGGGGATGGCTCCCACAATAGAGACGAAGAGTCTGACAAAAGGAGAGCGGTAGAGACCCCTCTCGATCTAGCTGAGATTGTGAGAAGCCTCATGGTCGAACTACAAAGCTGCAAGGCCGACAACGAGAGGTTGATAAAAGAGAAAGAGAAGCAAACATAAATTAATGCAGTCTTGCTGCAGAGTTTATCCGACATACAAAGACAATTGCAGCATGAACCTGACACCAGTCACACAAACCGACGACAGACAAAGAAAAGTCGAATTCCACCTAAGATACGGAAACGTGGTCTTTTAAGTGGCCACACTGGGAAAAGAACCTCGAGAAAGGTCCACCCTAGAGATAAGGGACAAGCGTCGGATGATTCCTCTGGAAAGGAAACTGGTGACTTGGAGGGATCTTCTAGTAGCAGAACTAGTTCTTATTTTCGAATAAAATGGAAGAAGTGAAAGCATTCCAAATGTCACAATCTTGAAGAATTCAAGAAGGCCAAACCACCCTCTTTCAACGGTGAAATAAAGAAAGGGGAGGAAGTGGAGGCCTGGATGCTTGGACTAAAGAAGTATTTTAGAGTCCATGACTTCTCAGAATATTTGAAGGCCCGAGTAGTGACTTTCAACTTGAATGGAAAGGATTCCATTTGGTGGGAAGACCTTAAGAATGTAAAAGGAATTCACGAAGAGGACCTATCTTGGGAACGATTTGAGAAATACTTTAGAAAGAAGTATCTGTTGGAAAAGTATTTCGACAAAAAGACTAAAGAATTCTATGAACTCAAACTGGGGCAACGCACCATAGAGGAATATGTCAGCAGATTCCTCAAATTGCTGAGGTACGTACCCTATATAAAAGCAGAGAAGACAAAGGTGCAACGATTCATCAGTGGACTACCTAAGGACTATCAAAACAGGATTGAGTTTGACGAACCAAAGACCCTAGAAGACACTATCCGAAAGGCAAGATATTGTTACGAACAGCTGGGACATTGGACAGAACCTCGCGAAAATTGGAAGCAAAAGAATAGTTCGAGATTCTAGAAAAAGGGGTTTAAATCCCCAAGATTTAAAAACTATAAGAAGGACTCAAGGATGAGCTTCCCAACTTGAAGTGTACACCAGCAGAATTTCCCCTCCCAGAGTGGAAATAAACCTTCTGGATCTACCCCAGGAAAGATCGATAACCCAAAGAGAGAACCCTTGAAATGTTGGGGTTGTGGAGAAGAAAATCTACTGAGGGACTGCCCACACCGACAACAGAACAGTCGGAGAATTTACAACGTTCAAGAATCTACCACCGTCAATGACGTGTCTAGGAGTGTGCCGCAAATTTATGCAGCCTTGGATAATAAACAAGCTGACCACCAAGCTTCAGTGGTGGAGATGGAAGGTATGATCAACAACCATCTAGTGTCTATTCTAATTGACCCTGGTTCAAATTTGATTTATATAGCTCCTAAGATTGTTGATAAGTGTAAATTATAGCCACATAAACATGTCAATCCATGGTTGGTACAGTTAGCCACTGACACCAAAAGAAAGGTAGCGGAGGTCATACCATCTTGCCAATTCACTATGGGTGAATTCCCCACCCAAGCAACCCTTAACATACTACCCCTAGGATCATATGAGCTGTTGATTGGAATGGAATGGCTAGCCACATATAAAGCCAAAATGGACTGTTACCATAGAACTTTAAAATGTGTAGGTGAAGAAGGAAGAAGGATAACCCTTCGAGGGATCCAAAAACCTGTCTCGGTGAGACGAATATCAGCCCTTCAAATGAGAAAGTATTGCAGAAAGGGATGTCTACTTTATGCGATACAGTTGTTGGAATTATTTGAAGATGACAAACCAAGCCTCGAAGACCACCCCACACTAAGAGAATATAGAGATGTATTTCCGGAAGAGGTACCAGGTCTACCTCCGAGAAGGGACATTGAATTCTCGATAGAACTTGCACTGGGAGCGGTGCCAGTGTCTAGGACAACCTACATGATGATCACACCTGAGCTAGTTCATCTTAAATTACAACTAAAAGAAATGATGGACAAAGGCTATATCTAGCCTAGCGTGTCTCCATGGGGAGCACCAGTTCTGTTTGTAAAGAAGAAATATGGTACCCTCCGACTATGCATAAATTATAGACAACTAAACAAGGTAACCATAAAGAAAAAGTACCCCTTACCCAGGATCAATGACCTGTTCGATCAATTGGGAGGTGCTTCCATCTTCTCAAAGATTTACTTGAGATCTGGATACCATCAAGTCCGAGTCAAGGGTGAAGACATCCACAAAACTGCCTTCAGGACGAGATATGGTCACTATGAGTTTGTGGTAGTACCATTCAGATTAACCAATGCCCTTGCCACTTTTATGTGCTTAATGAACAATGTGCTCAGCAAATTCCTAGACAAATTTGTACTGGTTTTTATTGAAGATATATTAATTTAATCCAAGAATAGAGAGGAACATGAGGAACATCTTAGACTCTTGCTTCAAGTGCTAAGAGAACATCAGCTCTATGCCAAATTTAGCAAGTGCGACTTTTTCTAGAAGCAAATACATTACTTGGGCCATGTCATATCTGAATAAGGAGTAGCAGTAGACCCTGACAAGATCAGGTCTATCATGGAATGGCCTACCCCAAAGGACGTTTCAGATATCAGATCCTTTATGGGATTAGCAGGATACTATAGGAGATTTATAAAAGGATTCTTCAAGATTGGTTGTCCAATCACTTCCCTCCAGAATAAGGGAGCTAAATTCATGTGGACACAAGAATGTGATGAAATATTTCAATCCCTAAAACATCTACTAACCCACGCACCCATGTTGAAGATCATTGATCCCAAACCTGACTTCCTCGTGTGCACAGATGCCTGCAAGGAAGGGCTCAGAGGAGTCCTTATGCAAGGAGGAAGTGTAGTCTGCTATGAATCCCGAAAATTGAATGAACATGAAGTCAACTATGTGACCCATGATCTATAACTGGCTTCCATAGTGCACGTCTTAAAACTGTGGAGGCATTACCTCCTGGGAATAAAATTTGTACTTATGACAGACCACTATGGATTGCGATATCTATTTGACCAACCAAAACTCAATGCTAGACAATCTAGGTGGATGACCCTTCTTAGCGAGTTTGATTTCGAAATCAAACATATCAAGGGAAAGGAAAATAAGGTGTTCGATGCCCTTAGTAAAAGTATGAAAACAATTCATTTGGCAGCGGCGAGCACCTGCGAGACGAATGTCAAGGAAAGAGTCAGGAATGCACAAGAAACAGACACATTCTTCCAGACCGTGACCTCGTACCTAGAGAAAGAACCCAGATGAATAAAGTATGAAGGCTACCAGATGATAGATGGAGGTCTGCTAACTTACAAAAACAGATTGTATGTTCCAGAATGTGATAACTTGAAGAGGTTCATAATGGATGAACTACATAAAATACCATATACTGGTCATCTCGGAAACCAGAAGATGATCACAGCCACCAGGAAACAATTCTATTGGCCTAGATTGAAGAAAGACATAGCTGAGTACTTAGCCAAATTCATAGAATGCCAACATGTTAAAGAAGAACACTGACACCCAGCAGGATTATTACAACCTCTACCAATCCCAGAATGGAAGTGGGAAACCATTTCCATGGACTTCATCACTGGATTACCAACATCGACCAAACATAATGACGCCATCATGGTAGTGGTGGATAAATTGAGCAATCTTGCCCATTTTATCCTCGTCAAATCAACTTGCAAGGCAATAGATATCGCCAACATATTCATGAAAGAGATATTCAGACTACATGGTATGCCTAAAGAGATCATGTCTGACAGAGACACGAAATTTACTTCCAACTTTTGGAAATCCTTGATGGCTGGTCTAGAGACCAAATTACTGTTTAGCACCGCCTATCATCCTCAAACTAATGGACAGACGGAAAGAGTGAACCAAATATTGGAAGACATGCTAAAAATGCATGTAATGCATCAACCCAAGAAGTGGGAAGATTTCCTGCCACTGGTGGAATTTTCCTACAACAATGGCTACCAAGAATCCCTGAAGATGAGCCCTTTCGAAGTCCTCTATGGTAGACTGTGCAATACTCCAGTCAGCTGGAGTAATCCCATGAACATAGTTACTATTGGACCCAACATGTTGAAAGAAATGGAACAACAAGTGACTCAGATAAAACAAAATTTAAAGGTCGCTCAGAACAGACAGAAAAGTTACGCCGATCAAAAGAGAACTCGGAGAGAATTCAAGACGGGAGACCACGTATATCTCAGAGTTAGACCCAGGAAGAGTTCCCTGAGGATGGGAGCTTGTGCCAAGTTGTCACCTCGGTATTGTGGACCTTTGAAGTTCTAGATAGAGTGGGACCTGTAGCCTATAGGCTAGCAGTTCCTCCCACAGTAAAAGAACATAATGTTTTCCATGTTTCATTATTGAAGATATATGTACATGATTATAATCATATAATTGACTAGTCTGTGATCGAGGTGGAACCAGAGGGAGAATTTTTTCCAAAACCTCAATGCATACTAGACAGAAAGGAAACCCCACTCAGGAACCGAACCATTGCACAGGTCAAGGTGCAGTGGAAACATTTTGGCCCAGATGAGGCTACGTGAGAAATGGAAGATGCCATGAAACAGGCATACCCAATTTTGTTTACTTCTGAACATACATGTCATATTGATAGATAGAACATTGAGGACGATGTTCCTTTAAGGGGGAGGGAATTGTAACACCTTGTTTCCCCCAGTATATAAAAATAACTATGTTGGCCAAGAACTATGGAAAACTCAAAGATGTGAATGTTTGATTTGACGAACCTTTGCATAAAAGGTCGATGAATGTAAATTATATAATGAATATGTGTTGCATGACTGCTGAGAGGGGGATGTGCTAAAAGATACCACGATGGCTAATGAGAGGTGGTGGAAGGGACCTGAAATGGTTGTGTTAACTTCCACCGAGCCAGTACCGTACTAGTTTATACTTGCTCACAAACCAAAGTAGCTCTCTGATCCTAGAATGGATTTCCTGTCAAATTGGTAGGTGGGGAGGCTCCTCAAGAGTTAATGAGGGGATGGGGGTGAACCGCCCATCCGTAACAGCCTCATACCTGACCACGGATGGCGGAATTCACGCCACACGCAACCTTGCAGACAAAAATTGGCAAGAGAGGAAGTGTGGTAAGAGAGAGCAGTGCACGTGACGAGCGATCACGGAAGAGAACTGGAGAAACCCTGGAAACACAGGGAGTTCTGAATACTAGGAGAAGGAGAGTAACCTTCATCCTGGATTGTTTTCCTGTATCAGGAGAAGGAGAGTAACCTTCATCCTTGATTTCTGTTGAGATGGAAGTAGGAGACTAAACCTCAAAGCATCGTGGTCTAGCTCGGGGGTGGCTAGTGGTAAATCCATTTGGAGTCAATGAGCCTACGGTTGGGTGGAAATGAGCACCCCTCTCAGCAGTTGCATCACGCCTGGTAGATATGATAAGTGTTTTATACCTTGTATTTTGAACTGAATATCATGAATACATGCTTATGTTTATATGCCCATAATAATTTCTGTGTAGAATGATTGTATGGTGTTTTAAACTGGAAATAATGGATGTATGTGTACGCTTACATGCCATCATTGGTTTCTGTACAAATGATTAAGTTTGGGGCATGAGTTTTCTCCACCAAGAATTGTCTTCTTTGCTCGACTCTCGTAATGTTCCGGGAAATCCCCTCGAGAGTACTCTTCTCCAGGGATTACCCCATAAACCTTGGAACCGTGCCGAACCTTTACCCAGAGACTCGACTAAGATTTGGGACGATTGCCCAAGAACCGTCTGAAGGTTCATGTGATCCGGGTCTGGAAACCTTATTCAAGGAAGGATAGCTCTCTAAGGTCTCGGAGTCGTGGGAGTTTAAAGCCCCGAGAACTTGAATTTCATGATTCAAGCTCAGAAGGGATAGCGAGCCCAATTATAGAAAGAGAGAATACCCTATCATTTGGTAGATGAACGGTCGGAATCCTTTCGGGAATACCCCAAATCTGTCAAGACTGATGGATCTAAAGAAGGATCACAGGAATTAACACCTCGTCCCTTTCATCCTTCGCAAGTAGCGATGGGACCCAGAACCGTAGATCCAAGGATCGGACAGAGCCCTAATGATCGTCGATATTAGCCTTTGTATAGGCAGGAGAGTAGCATTTCTCTAACTCGCAACTTGGTGTGGTCAAGGGTAGGACTGCATGAACTCACGATTTGCGAGATCGTGACGTAATCGTGACCGTTGGATCTAAGGCACGAGAGAACTGTTGGATCATAACTTTCATGGTTATCGCCTATCGGGGGTTCGAAACTTGAGGGAGTTTCTTTTCGATTGTAGAAGTCGCGAAGTGTCGAGTGCCAAGGGCTAGTGCAAACACGTGACCCACCGGTAAGTGGGGACCATGTGTTTTACAGGTGGTGTAACAACAATCTCCCAAAGAAAGGTGGAAACGGGTGACAGGTGATGGACATATGTCGCCTAGGAAGGAGTCAACCCATTGTTGACTTATCGTATCTTGGGAACTCGTGGAGGAAGAGCATGAGGGCTCAACACTCCAACTCACAAAGTCGCGAGATGTGAGTAGCGCTAGTATTTAGCCTAGGAAGCGGGTGACCGGTGGTGGACACGTGTCACACTGGGAAAGAGTCAACCCACTATTGAATTATCGTGGCTTGGGCTTTCGCAGGATGAAGAAGCTGCACCTTGATTGCTAAGGCCGTGAAATGCCGAGAGCCGAGGTCTCGTGCAACGAGAAACGATGACACGGCTCGTGAGCGAGAATAGCGGGGTTGACAAGTGGCGTGTGCATGTCGCTTTAGTAGAGTCCACGCAACATTGACCTCTCGCGTCTCGGGGATTCGCGAAGGAGGAGCACGAGAGATCAACACCTCAACTGGCGAGGTTGCGAGTGGTGCTAGTGTTTGGCCTAGCCTACGGTTACATGTAGCAGGTGCTAGTGAGGAGGGAGCCATACCCATATAGTATCTCGAGCATCGATGTTTGGAGAAAGGGGAGTCGAGAGTCTTGATTCCTGACTTGTGAGTTGCGAAAGGCACTTGCGCTAAGGCTAGCTTGTGGTCGTTTGGAGGAGGATAAGAGAAGAGAGGGTCTGCGCTAGGCCCCATAGAAGTCTCGAGGATTCTATTCCTTGAAGAACAATATGAAAAATCTAAGTTGTTGTAGTGGGTGTGTGACACTAGCTGCAAGTTCTAAAGATGCAAATGATTTAATAAAATAAAATAAAATAAAATTATACTTGTTGTGATGGTTTTGTCACATGGGTGAGAAAAAAACATCACTTACTTTCCTAGTTAAGTCATCTAAACAAGACAAAGGGTTGTGAGTTGATTAGATAACCAAATACACATGAAACAAGGAAATAAAACAAAAAGAAATAAATGTTAGAGAAGCTTGCAAGAACTAGAACCATGGAAAACAAAAAATGACAATCATATAGCTACCAATGGATCAATGTATTGATAAGCTAGCACCGTAGAGAAAGGCAGGGATTTATGAATACCCTCTTCCTTCTTGGGAGGGCTCTTGAGTTCCCTAATAGAGAGCTCTTCTCTTCATACAATGGCAAGTGACAATGGTAAACAAATACAATGCCAATCCTCTCAAGAGGTGAGTGGAATGGACCTTGCTACAATGCTTGAATGATTCAAAGAGAAAAGAGGATTCTCCAAGAAGAATTCTTGCAGCACAAAAATACCTTGAAGTTCTTATTTTTCTATCACACCCATGGCACATATTTATAGTGTTCATTCATGGAAAGATGTAACTGGTTCATAATGTGAACAAGGGGCTTTTTAGGGCACTACCTAGCCCTTGACCAGCCTCCAAGCTAGATTTCGCTTAGATCTGAGTGTCAAATCATGTTGGAAGTCAGAATGGAAGTAGTTGAGAGGCTGACAAGATACATAAATGTGTCATTCACGAGAAGTGCACGGGTTTTCGCATAGACATCCGTGCATCTTGCACATTCTACACACAATGTGCGCTTATGGTTGTGTTATCCCACGCATTCTGCGCATAGTGCATGTGATTTCTTTGGTAAATTTGCGTACTTTGATTTATGAACCAAGTATATATTTTTATGCCTTTTTGATGGATTTTGATGTTGTAGGTGTATTGATTGTTGTTGGGGTTGATGTCTTTCTTCAACCGTTGTTTGTAATGTTGCAGACGATTTTTCGGTGATAACAGATGCCCCCTGATGTGTGAGGTTAGGAGCATACATATAGCCGAAATACATCAATGTTTCTTTTGCTGAGAGTGCCATTGTAAGGAAGAGTGAAGAGAGGAACTGCAAGAGTAATCCACCGGAGGGAGAGGGGAAACTGTGGGAACCAAACCTTTCTCTAGGAAGAAAAAATAAAATATGTATACAAACGAGGCAGGCATGCCCCATGCTCGTGTCATGAAACCAAAATGTGGGATTGTAACTGAAGATGTATGATAATGTAGAAAGTTGCAGCGCCCTTGGGGGTGGTTGATAACAATAGACGACGGTTATGAAATGGTGAACTAGTTCTGAATAGAGTATTGGACGACGGTAAGAATTGTTGATGACTCGTAGGCATTGATGACCTATCAAATTCAGAGGTCTTTGGCTGGTATGGAAAACTACAACAGTCACATAGTAAGATCCACCTTAACATGAGAATTTGTTGATGTCGAATGTTATGGGGGTCAATGGAATAAAAAATAAATGATGACTCTCTCTATTTTGTTCAAGACTCCTCATTGAAAAGGCAATGAGAGTCAAGATACCGCTGCCCTTATGTGTTGATGTCGACGGGAAGGGAGACATGACGTCAAGAAGCAAAGGGATTCTTGAAATCCACTGCGTAATAGATGATATCAAGTACTGATGGGTAACATGGAAAAATTCAAGACACTATGGGACTCAGTACTTCCCTTGGTTGGGGTGTTGAAGGATAATTGGCAGCAACCGTAAAACTAGAGCTAGTGTCAGGGGGACAACTAGACATGGGGTTAAACTGTGTTGGAGGATGAAAAAGTGGGAAAAATTAGAGAGCGTGTGTTAGCGTGAATTCTTGCAAGGGGGTGTTTTCTCTCCAAGATTCGATCCCGTGGCATAAATGCAAAGAAATGGGGCTTAAAAAACCTAACAAATGAATTTTGTCCAAGGTCACAGCCATGAGCGCAATGTGCAACACACAGAAAATCCATTTCAGGTTAAAATCGCAAGCAGGTGGGCGGCTCCAGTATTCAGCGGCGAGGATCATCGATGGAGCAGATCATTGGTCAGTGGATATTTGCGGCCGAAAGAGTTGTGCCATGTTTAGCATAGGAATCGAGCCCGCAGTCTCGTCGAAATGATCCAGGCCGTCCATCCCAAAGGAGCACGTGGCACACGATCGGGCTATGTCACAACTTCTCCCATCGCGACCTTGAAACACTTTTTCTCTGTAGCTGGGATCCCCAAGACGCGAAGTGTCGAAGGCGCCCAGGAATCGGGCCCACAATCTCACCGAAATGATCCAAGCCATCAATCCCGGAGGAGCACGTGGCGCACGATCGGGCTCTGTTGCAACTTCTCCCATCGCGACCTTGAAACGCTTTTTATCTACAGCTGGGATCCCCGAGACGTGAATTGTCGAAGGCGCCCAGGAATCGGGCCCACAATCTGGTCNAATCCAAGATTCGGGCCCACAGTATCACCGAAGGTGTTCTGGGACGTCTGATCAAGGAGAGACATGTGGCACACGATTGGGCTATATCGCAACTTCGCCCATCGCGATCTTGAAACGCTTTTTCTCTGCAGCTGGGATCCCCAAGACGCGAAGTGTTGAAGGCGCCCAGGAATCGGGCCCACAATATCGCTGAAATAATTCAGGTCGTCCATCCCGGAGGAGCATGTGGCGCACGATTGGGCTATATCGCCACTTCACCTATCAAGACTTTGAAGAACAAGGATCATCTCCCTCCCATCCACGATATGTGAGATGTGAAGGCGCCTCTGAGTGTGGGCCCATGGTCATAGCATTGGGTCGTATGGAAAGTGGACAAAGCAGGTAAGGGGCGTGGAGCCAATGTTTTCAAGGAAAAATGATCATGGCCGTCATTTTTAAATCCCATCCAACCGTTGATCCTGGAGGGACGTTTTGCGAGATTGGGCACCAGGAATTTTTAAGGCAGGGGAAGTAGAAATCCCCAAAAGAAGAAATGTCGAAGCACCCTTGGAGAGAGGCGACAGGTCATGGCCCTGGGTTACATTGATGGTGGTGCCAGAAGAAAGGGAGGCTAGCCTCCGAGCCTTAGAGAGCAGGCACGCGGTCTTCTCCTG
>JASDQU010684969.1:14517-40378 GCA_032191745.1 Picea mariana | reverse complement strand
AGCACCAGTGGAGGAACATTTTTTCTGGGTGACTCATTAGTTGCTTGGCTTAGTAAAAAGCAACGATCCATTTCATTATCCACTACAGAGGCAGAGTACATTGCTGCTGCTACTTGCTGCACACAAATTTTATGGATGATACAAACTCTTGCAGATCTGAAGGTAACTTACACTGATCCTATTCCAATTCATTGTGATAACACAAGTGCCATTAGTGTCTCCAAGAATCTTGTTCTACATTCCAAGACTAAGCATATTCCAATCAAGTACCATTTTATCAGAGAACAAGTTATAAACAGAATTGTTCAACTAAATTATATATCTTCTACAGAACAGATTGCTGATATTTTTACTAAACCCTTAGCAGCGACCCCTTTTGGATACCTTCGTCAAAAGTTGGGGGTTATAATCACCTGTGTCTAATCTGTTCACCTGGTCAGGGGGAGTACTTATTGAATATCTGGTGTATTTCCAAGATGCTTATAGTCGACAGGGGGAGTATGGTTTGCAACAGATCAGGGGAAGGATATTACTTCTTTGACATTGATGTCAAAGGGGGAGAAAAGAGTTCGGGAGAGGAGATCTGAATGCATGCAGGCGCTTGAATTGTCATCAATGCCAAAGGGGGAGATTGTTGGAAAATATTTAATAGACAGCGAATGGCATAAGTACAGGAAGAGCGAATGGCATACGTACAGAAAGAATGTACAGAGGACTGTTGGCAAATATTTAACAGACAGCGAATGCTTATCATTGATGGAAAGTACAATGGTGAAGATGGCATGAGTACAGGCAGTTTGTGATCGACAGGCAAACAAAAGATAAGTCCAGGAAGATCGAATGATCAAAGGCCCGAGAAGCATTTTTTATCGTTGGATCACATCCAAAATTCCCGACAGCATGAGGGCTGTCAGATCTGAATAAAGACAAGAAGAGTGCACTGAAGAGGAGGATAGATCACAGGCGTTAGATCCGAGTGCAGGGTCCGACCACCGTTGGATCGAGGAGAACCTGCACGGTCTCTAAAGTGCAAGGAGAAGAGGGCGTAATTGCAATATCAAAAATCACGATGAAATCTGAGTCGTCAGATCAAGCTTTGATCTGGAACGTTAATTCTAGTCAATGTCGGAGTTTCGGTGATCGTGAGTTGGAGATGTCAAATAAACAATACAACAGGAACCCCGAAATCGCGATATGCGAATTCGTGATTTAATCGCAGCCGTTAATTTAAGAAGTGATCTCGACCATTGATTTACTTCATGGAGTATCGGGGATCAAGACTTTGAAGTGACAAAAACACTTCACAACAAGAATGTCAAAATCGCGATATGCGATATGGCGATTCAATCACAGCCGTTAAATCAAGCTTGGATCTGGACCGTAGATGTAACTCCATATCGGAGTTTCGAGGATCGCGACATCGATATCGCGACTCAATCGTAGTCGTTGAAACAAGTTCATATCTGGACCGTTGGTTCAACTCCGTGTCGGAGTTTCGCGAATCGCGATATAGAGAGACAGAAGAAACTATACAACATGTATTGCGAAATCGCGATGAGTAATATCCCGACTTAATCTGAACCGTCAGATCTAGATATAATCTGGATCGTTGATCTAATTTCCTTATGGAATTTCGCAGATCGGGATTTGGAGATAACAGGAACATTGAACATAAGGAATTACGAATTCACGATATGAGAAATCGCGAAAGTGCCTTTTACATAAAGCCTTGGTCACAACCCTTGGTCACGGGAAGAGATGGAGTCAGTCTAGATAAGCTCCATTTCGGAGTTTCGAAGATCGTGATGTGAAAGTGTCAAGAAACTTTGGCAAAGGAATGTTGAAATGATGAAACAGGTAACTCATCAGTTATGAATCTGCTAAAACAAACGGATTCTTGATTGTGAATCAGTTAGCGTTTCAGCTGCAAGGACAGGTGTTCTTGTTTTCGCTGAGGGAAGGTGAAGTGGAACTGTCGAGAGAGGCGTGCATAAAAGAAAATGAGACACATTGTGCAAGGTTGGTTGTTCTGGACAGGAAAGGAATGAAACAGTAAGAAAGAATACAGTAGAGGATGCGTGGTAGGAAAGGAAGCATATGTGCAGAGTGAAATGGAACGCAGAGAAGAATAGCAAAGCAAGAGAAAACGCAGAGTAGAATAGCAGAGCAAGAGAAAACGTAGTGCTAAATAGTAGAGCAAGAGGAAACAGAGCAGAATGATAGAAAAAGTTGATGCAGAGCAGACCTACTAAATAGACAGAGGAAGAGAATATTTGCAGAACAGTTTGTGGAAGATCAGACTTACAGAACAGAGAAAGGAAGGTAAGAATTGATTTATCTGGGTAATTGTCTGTGTCTTCATTATTTGATATTCCAGGGTGGTTGGGAGGTGCTCGAGAGGACTGTTGTCCTCTAAGGTTCAAGTGGGTGCTTGAACACAGGGAGTTGTAGCTTCCATCTGGTTGCATTCAGAGAAACCAGGGTGGCAAGGTGGTGCAAGGGAGAACTCTTGTTTTCTGTGATACAGGTTGGTTCCTGTATGATAGGAAGTTGGAGCTTCCGTCCATTTGGTGCTGGAAACACTCAGGGAGTTGGTGCTTCCTTCTAGTTGGTGTTAGAGAAACTAGGAAGTTGGTGCTTCCTTCTAGTTGGTGCTAGAAAAACCAAAGAGTTGGTGCTCTCAAACAAGTTGCAGCTTGTAAAACAGAGGTAGCAGTCTCACATTGAGTTGGTGCTCAATTGTAGATGATGTACAGAACTGAAAAGATTGCCTATCATTTCGAAGAAGAAGAGGTTTTCTCCCTTTATGGGTTTCCTCGTGAAAATCTCTCTCTGTGCATACTTTATGTGTGACTGATGTTCTTTAATTTTACTGTCCATATACTATATATTGTTGATGATCACTTGAAGAAAGATTAATAATGTTTTAAAAGGAACAAAATTGTTTAAGCTTATAAACAATTGATTCACCCCCCCTCTCAGTTGTTTTAGTATTTCCAACAGGCTCATGTTTTCTCATGCAAGTTGGAGTTGTAAGGTGTTTTGGTGTGCAACTGAGGGTTATTTTGCCTTATTAATGCTATTTGAAGAGGTCCTCACCCCCTCCATTTTGCCCACCCTAGTAATTAATGGTAATTAAGTAAAAGTGACAGGATGTTTGAGAGTGGTTCCAACCTCATTGGACTTCATATGGAGAAACTAGAATTTTAGGTCCCATTCAAAATTCAGCAGACTTAACACTTTTCAGGATTTCAAGATTGGCAAGATTGCAATGTTTCCACTGGATTCTATCATGTATTAGGGTATGGAACTGAGATTTAATCAAGAGAACCAATCCCTTTATGTACCTCGATGTTGGTGGCATTGATTGTTGAACTCTTTTGTCACGACCCCAGTAAAAATGAACCCTTCAATCAAGTATAAATTCTTCTATTGAACTCTTCTCTTTGTCATCGTGTTAGGTGACTTAGTAGTGTATGTGCACACCAACCTCTATCTTATATACAAGTAGAGAGAAGAGTGGTTGAAGGGAAAGACAAATATGTGGGATGTGTTTTCTAATGATAAGGGTTTGAAAAACAGTGTTGAGTTGGTATTAGCCAACTTGGATCTTAATGAACTAGTGCTAGAGCCTATCACTTTTGATGATGGTGATCCTCTTGAGGGGTCATCCTCCAGAGTCCACATCAACAAATGCACATATTGCATTGGATATAGGGGAGGAGGAGGAGGATGGAGGAGAGAGCAATGTTAGTGATGCCAATCTTGATGATTATGACATGGAGGACTACTAACAATCACGACTCATGAGCTATGAGATTCTTCTATCTACGGTTCTAGTATCTAGATTCTACCCTATGGCTATTTTGTATTTTTCATTGGTATTCCCACCTATAGTATCAGTGACTCTAACTTAGTATGTTATTTGATGTTGTAGAGGCAATTTAGAGCCTCCTTGATTATGTATTTATGTTCTGATCTCTAGATATGTATTGCACTTGGTGTCGTTTTGATATATTCATGAGCATAATTTGGATATGTTGTCTCTAATTGTCTCTAATGCTTTGGAAACATGATTTAAAATCTTAAAAATATATTTTTTTCGTTATAATTTAAATATTTTATGTATTTTAAAAAAAAATGGTTCATTGAAACTGATTCGACCAGTTCATTACCGATTCCGGTTCAGGTTGGACCCTCGACCGGTTCCGATACCGGTTTCGGTTTTTAAAAGTATGGTCTCAGGCCATATCCAACTGTGCCTCGCAAATATCTCAACACATGCTTCGCAGCCACCCAATGTATCTGCCTTTATTGACTCATGAACTGGCTAAGTTCAGTCACTACATAACAAATATCATGTCTGGTGTTAACCAGATACATCAATGACTCAATCAGCTTCCGATATAAGGTCGTATTAATCAAGTCTAAATCAGAAGAAGACTCGCTCAACTTCTTCAGATTCATCACCATCGGTGTGGTCATGGACTTATAGTCTAATATCCCAAATATCCTCAAGATCTCAACTGTATACTTCCCCTGACTCGGGAATATCTCATCAGTTCTCTGCCACACCTCAAGTCCCAAAAGGTAATGTATCATGCCAAGATCCTTCATTTCAAATTTAGAATCCAACTCATGCTTGCACCAAGAAATAAGATGCTCTGCTCTAGTGAGAAATAAGTCATCAATGTACAGGATCAAAATTAGGGACTTACCATCAACAATCTTATAGTACAGGGTGGCATCAACAACACTCTTGTTGGAACCCAAACTCATCAAGTATCCATCAATCCTTGCATACCAAGCATGAGGTTCCCACTTGAGTTCATACAAGGCCTTCTTCAACCTGCAAACATGGGAATCCTTCCCATGAATCACGAAACCATTTGGTTACTCGATATACATCTCTTCCTCAATCTTGTCATTGAGGAAAGTTGTCTTCGCGTCCAACTAATGTAATCTCCAACCCAAGGCTAAAGCAAGTCAATAATTGTCTGAATGGAGGTATATTGAGCAACAAGAGAAAAGGTCTCCTCATATTCTATTCCATCCACCTGAGAGAATCCACTGGCCACAAATATCGCTTTATGCTTCTTGATGCTCCCATTGGCTGCATGTGATATCCTCTAGGTCTCTTGAAGGATACCTCATTCTCAAAGGAAACATCCCTGCTCACATTAATTTGTCTCTGACCTGGGATGTAGATCCGATATGCCTTCGACGATTCACGGTACCCAACAAATGTACCCTTCATGACTGAAAGGTCTAACTTCGTCCTTTTCTCCTTGGGTAGGTGAATGTGAACTGGACACCCAAATATCCTAAAGTGTCCAACCTGTCACTGTGACCAACCTGTCACAGTTATTGCCATTGTCTCATTCATGAGACCAGATCCACTCAAATGCAACTGTCATAGGCCCACACAAATCTGAATCACAAGATCCCCTTTGATCTATTGTCACTACTCGAAAAATATCCCTTGGAATTCGTGCCAAGAGCACAACCTCTGCAAATGCCATCATGCTCAACACGGAGTTGTGGAAGCCTCGTCACCATCTTCCCCGGAATGGGAAAATATCTAGAATGCAAATGAGAAAGTCTCATATGCCATAACTCATTTAGAATGATAGAATCATGCATCATGGCCTGAACTGGTTGAACTGTCAATCTGTACAAACTCCGGTCAAACTGCTTCATGTCTCGAACCAAAGATCATCTAATAAGTTTTCTTATGCAACCATCACTATAGCTCCCTCTCAGAGCTATCACTGGTGACCTGCCTCTGTGGTAACCTGCCCGAAACAACGAACAAGAAAAAAAATATTKCCATGGAATTCAACAAGATAACCTGCACAGAACAAGAACAAACAAAACAACAATATCTCCTAGAGAGGAGATCAACAAGTACATATCTAGTATAACTTCAAAGCAATTTAAAAAAAAAAATTGTTATCATAGCTACAAATCCTGCTTGTAATGTAGCAAGTCAGATGTACTAGAAATTTAGGTTAGAGGCATGACAATTAAAAACAATCAAACCTGGAGTCTTCTCTTCCAGGGAGAGTGTGGTGCTCCTCTGAGTGTACTGGATTTGAGATTCCTCGAGATCTACACAGGTCCTCCCATTGTAGGCACCCTCGTGATAATGATACAAAATAAAATATATATACGTGCATACCTCTGAAATTTGCATCATTATTTGGTTATGGTGCAACTTCATCTACAAATGAGTAGCCTCAGATTAGCCTTTGGTCAGGCTTCAAAACTTGTCTTTTTCTATCTCACAATTTTGTAAAATATCTCTCAGAGGCAGGCCTTAAACGATATCACAATTTCTGACTTGAATATGTTTGAATGCTTCTCACTGTAAACTTCAGTTCTATTATGAAAAATGCTCCCAGATTTATCACTTGGAGTCTTCACAACAAACCTTTAATTCTCATAAAGGATGGATCTCATACTTGCTTTTAAAACAATCCGAGACTATACCAAACTTCCACTAGAATATTCTTCAGATGTCTGCCATAAATTCACTGGAATATACCTCAGAAATCTATTATAGATTTGCTAGACTATACCTCAGAAATCTGCCATAAACTCGATCTAGCTATATCGAAGAAAATATACCAAAAGGCTCTGGTGGCTCCGAGGTGAACCGAGAGTGGGACAACTGCATAGGCTCAAAATGTAATATCCCAAATCCGCAGTTTTGGATATTAACCTTCTACTGACCTTGTTTGACACATATTTGATACTCTTTAGGTGGTTGAATGGGTTATTTAGGTTTCTGACTGCATTTGATAACTTAAATTTAACATGTGTGGTGATTTTGCATGTGGTTTCAGGTGGAACAACGTGTTTAATATATATTGAATAATCAAGCAATTACAATAATGACATGCATGTACAAAACTTCACACACAGACTACATGCATGTAAAAATAACCAAACCAATCTTCAGTTAGACCTTCAAATGACTAGATCTATACTGGAATACTAGTAAAAGCATGGATCAATACCTAGAACTAACATGCGTCGCTAGATCATTGGCATGCAATCCCAATCTATGACATGCGTGGGTTTATTGTTGCATGTAGCGCTGGATCCGTTGTCGAAAGATGAATATGATGCATGCACGAGAAAGCCTCCTCTGAATCTAATGATATTTGTCCCAATGAAGTCGCCTTCTTCCCTACAAGACTTGCCCTAGATGGATCTGCTGCTGCTAGGCTCCCGAATCTCTCTGTCACTATCGAAAGTAATCTGTCCAACTGTTGGAATTCCCTCACGCTGGATAACACTGAAAGAGTCACCCACGTAGATTCCACTATCAGAATCTGATGGAACCTGTCTTGAATGGAGCGCCCTGCCTCCCTCTCCAATGGGTCGGAAGGAATTTGGCTCGCTTTCCCTCTAGATGAATAGATCTGAGAATCTGTGATTTCTCCTCTGTTTGTCAAACACGCTACAACTTCACTGACTGAATGTGACACCCCAAAGGCTAGAAGGCTCGAAAAAATGTGTTGGATGGCTCAAATGAATCACCTTCCCCCGATATCAAATGGGTTATGAGGGTTTAGGTTCGCCATACCTCCTCAGGAAGAGAGACCCACTATACCTTTCATGTCTCCTCAAGAACTCACGCAGGAATCTGACTGTTGGAGCTGGATCTCTGATCTCCACGCTCGATCTGATTGTAGGTCTATAATGAAAGAAATGGAAAACCTGTGTGGTCTCCCTGACTGGATAAGGTGTGTCTCTCAACACCGAATACAATCCCTCGGTGTCTTCCTCCTGGAATCCACAAGTATCCTCAAATTCGCCTGAATCTGGGTTTCTCCTCAGAGCTCTAGTTTCAATTCTCAAATCATCAATAATGACCCATTAGGTTTCTTTTCCTCTCCTTATATCCACTGAAACTCTAATTCTTCGTTGACTTTTCACTTAAGCACTTTTCCTAAGTTTTTTTATTTAATATTCACTTAAGCGCTTAATTACCTTTTTCCACTTAGTCACTTAATGTCACTTTCAAATTATAACATTTCCCTAGTGAAATGACATCAAATGAACATTTTCCCCATGTTTCTTCCTAGCTATAGTCTAAAGGGGATGTTTAGACTACTAATCCCTCCTCTCTCAAGTCCTCACTAGGAAAGGGATATTACAGTGCACTATACAGAGGACATTGCATATTTGATGCAGAGCGTTGGACCATATCATAATTGGACATGCCCTGGGGCTCCTCTTCACTCGTCCTCGACCTTGGATAATGGATGGATAAGCTTGAATGTTGCACATACATCATGATCTACTATTGAGAGGGAAGAAAGCTCCATAGGCTGGATAGTGTAGCCCTGAGCATATTCAGGTTTGATTGGATGATGTTGCACTTGTAGATGATGTGACGCTTGTTTATATAGGTCGTGGATCTCCCTTCACCTATGACATCACACCCTAACCCTTGGATGTTGCATTTGCGATGATGACTTCACAATTTGATGCTTGATGGGTCGACGTAGCATGTGAGCATCATTTTTTATGATGAGTTGGCACTTGATGGTGATGAGACATGACTTTTGAGGTGAGAGATGTGACCCTTGATGATGCTTGCACCCTTTACCCTTCTAGAGCATGACATCATAGCTTTTGGAAGCTCTCACATCCACACATGTCATTTTTGAGGTGAAATTTTGATGTATTTTCATTTTCTCTTTATGTTGGAGGTTATTCGAGGGGTCAGCCTTGACCTATTCACCTTGTATCATGGACATTTTACATATTTAGAGGTTTTTGAGGTCTAAATCTCTAAAATTGCCTCATATAAGAAGGCTAATGCTCCCTCATTGTAAAATCATAACTCACACTTGTGGAGAATCACTTCTATAGTCTTGTTTTTTTCTTTTCTCATCATGGAGTACTTGTGCAAACCTCTTGGAGGGTGATCTTATGGATGTTTCTCTTGTTTTTTGGTGGATGATTCTTGAATTAGGGTTTTCGCATGCATAGCTAGTTGGTATAGTAAGTGTTCTTTCCAAGTATTCATGGTTTAGTCGTGGTGTTTTAAGTAAATGATCTGTCAAATTTTTGATCATTGCATGTTATCTTGTTCTCCTCAAATATTTTTGTCTTGAAACCCTAAGAAGGATTGTAATTGTGCATCCCCTTGGTTTTATCCATCTTAAGCTTGTTGAATCATATAAGGTCAAGTTTAGGGAGTGTGATTGTACATCCCCCTAAAGTTGTCTTTATTGGTTAAATTCTAGAGCTTGTGATTGTACACCCTTCTAGGGTTTACTTACTTTCCACTTGATCTCTTGCTAGTAGCCTTAGAAGACATAGGACAACACCTAGGGTTTAAGATTGTTCTACATTAGGGTTTTTTTCCTAAAAGGTTAAGCTTAGGTTTGTGATTGTACAACCCCAGGGTTTTAATCTTTGAGACTTCTCTTGCTTCTAGTCTCCTTGAAGTTGTTGCATTGACTCCATATGCCCAAGGACTTAAGATGAAACTAGTCTTTCTCTTGTTGCAAGTGACCTAAAACCCTAGTTTAGCTCTCTTTCTCTCCTAATGTCTTGTGATAGCTTTAGAACTTTTGTATTTGCATCTCCCTTTACCATCTTTCTTAGCTTAACATCTTGCATCTTAACCTAGATTCATCATCTAACATCATTATTGCTGCATTAACTACATTTTCAGCTATAAGGGCTTGTCATCTTGTATCTATTTAACATAGTTTAGTGCTCTTTCTTTCAAGCAATTACTGGCCAATGGTTTACTAGTCTTTTATCTTATATTTGGCATATCTTTGACTACATTCTCACTGATTTTAGGACTGATTTATTAATTTTGTTATAAACTTGTTACGTGCTGAAGTATATCATCTTTATTTCAAGTTTTATTATAGCCTTTCCTTTTCTTTTGATATTGAGTGTTTCAGGGCATTTAATTTACTCTTCTAGCTTAATAAACATCATTAATTTCCTTAATAACACCCTGCACACACGCACGATCAATTTGCTTTCTCTAATCCATCTTAACCTCGTCCTTAACCTTGACCTAGCTAATCAGGCAACCAAGATAAGGGGACACAAACTTGCTTTTAGCTTGCAATAGGATCCTTTGATCTTGCTAGGAAAGCTTCCCTTGTGTTTGATGCTTGTTGGGCTGACCTAACATGTGGGCATCCCTTTTGACGATGAATTGGAACTTGATGGTGATGAGACATGACTTTTTGGGTGAGCAATGTGACCTTTGACGATGCTTGCACCTTTTGATGGAAAGACGTGGCCTTTGGAGGCACCTTTACCCTTCTAGAGCACGACGCATAGGCTTTGGAGGCTCTCACATGTGTCACATTTGAGGGGACTTTTTGATCTATTTTCACTTTATCTTTATGTTGGATTCTATTTTGGGGTCGGCCTTGACCTATCCACTTTGTATCATGGATATTTTATGTTTCTGGCGGCTTTTAAGGGTTAGAGTGCTAGAGGTGCCTCATGTAATAAGGTTAGTGCTACCTCATTGTAAAATCATAACTCACACTTGTGGAGAATCACTTCTATTTGTCTCTTATCTTCTTTTCTCATCATGGAGTGCTTATGCGCACCTATTGGAGAGTGAATTTGTGGATGCTTTAATTGTTTTTTTTTATGGTTCATGAAATTAGGGTTTCCTCATGCATAACGACTTGGTATAGTAAGTGTTACTTCCAAGTAATTATGTTTATGCTTGGTATTTTAAGTGAATGTCCTATCTAATTGTGGATAAGCTACATCTTATCTTGTTTCCTTGGATAATTTTGTTGGAAAACCCTAGAAGGATTGCAATTGTGCATCCCCTTCCTTGTTAATCATTTATCTTAAGCTTGTTAAAGCATACAAGGTCAAATTTAGGGATTGTGATTGCACATCGCCCTAAACTTGTCTTTGTTTGTAAGATTCTAGAGCTTGTGATTGTACAAGTGTAATGTCCCCTTCTAAATGATAGCCCAAGGAATATGACTTAGTGGTCTATTTGATTCCCGTAGACCATAGTTGATAAAAAGAAAAGGGAATTAATAATTATTTGATGTCATTAGAGAAAATGAAACATTATAAAATGACATTAAGTAATTCAAAAGGTGACTGGGGAAAAATAAAGTAAATAATTATAAAGTCACTTTATTAAAAAGGTAAAAAGGTCACAAAAAGGTAAAAATGGAAAAAGAAGGGTGAGAAGAATAAAAGAGAGCCGATGGTTCTTTTCTCTCATTATTTTGATCATATTTTCTAATCACATTGGAGAGAGTTCTTGTGGCTTGACGGCTAGGGTTTTGCAACAAAACCTTTCTGCATAGTTGGTTTCGGTGGTGAAAGATTCCACCCTAGCCAACCTAAGGGGAGAATCACAAAGGTTCTTCATTGCATTCATTTTGTTGAAGGTATTTTACAGTATTTACAGAGTTTTGTGGGCTAAAAAAGATCATTCTATAATTTGCAAGAGTATGGAATGAAGGGGGTGTGCACCTTTGATAAGGAGGCAAATTGGAAGAGAGAGAGGAGAATTTATTTATCCAAGTCAATTTCTTCAAGTGTGGAGGTCGTGCCACTAAGGTTGGGGGCGAATTGATTAAGCTGGGGTTGATTTTCTCTTAGTAAGGCAACACCATTCTTGTTGGAAACTGCATTTGTGTGAGGAAGGGCGCACTGGACAGAGGAGGGTGCATTAGATCTGAAAGAAGGGTCGCATTTTCATTGTTTGAAGGCGGTGGGAGCATTAAGGGAGGGTGCACCTTGCTAGAGAAACAAGTGTGGGAATTCTGGAAGGTGTTAGAGCCATTCTTCATCAGTTGGGTTGGCTGCCAATTGCATGGAACTCCTACAGTAACCTACAACAATCTACAACAACACTATGTATTCTCCCAGATCTGAATTAAGGTCAAAAAATTGATAAAATAGATTGCTTGTTGGGTGAATTTACTGTTGGTATCTTTATTTTATATTCCTCTTGTTATGGAAAACTGTTTGCATTATTTTTATTTCCCATTTGGAATTCAAATACCCTGCTATACACAAAGAAACATATAAAAACCCATATCAGCAAATACTCAGAAATATAACAGCACAATTAAGGCAGCAAGGGAATGGTATTATGTTATAAAATGTTTGATTAAAGGCTCCATACAGTGTGAAACCTACAACAACATTATAACACGGATAATAGAGGGGTTTACAGTTTGCAAACAAATTGTTTGACAAAATACCAGATCCAAGAATCCACCAAGTCTCATAGAAATTCATAACAGAGTTGTAGCAACCATCTTAGTTGGGACATTTTAGTGGTATCAGAGCTGGTTTTTCCTACCAGCCTGTCAATTGCATGATATTTGATGATTTTGGGTGAAGGAACACATATTACCTACAAATGAAGGAGGTATAACGGAGTTGAAAAACATCTTCCAATACGAGTCGGAAGGAGAGGAAGATATGGGGGATAGAAATGAGCATCAAGATGACAGTGCTATACACATATTGAATGACCTGGCAAGAACACAAAATGACATAGTAAGGGTGCAAGGTAACTTGGAAAGGGGACAACAACAAATGGTTGATATTCTAACTCCTCTTGAAGCAAACACACAAGGGAACCAAAACATTGTGGTTAATGATGGATCAAGGGGGACTAATGGCAGCCATGGACATAATGGAAACTGTGCAGAAGGGAGATATACGCGTGTCCCCACATGGAATCACATTGGGTGTACTAATAGAGCGACCCCTAGACCACACATGCCACAGTTTTTGGATGGACAACAAGCTGTAAATCAGGGGCAGCAAGGACAGGGAGAATATTTTACAGAGTATTTGAGAGAGTATTAGACTCTAGGGGAGGAGTTTCAGGCAGCCATGTCCTTACAGGATTTCTATACTATCAAGTACAGGAATAGGCCAAGAGAGCTCAACAGGAGCCAACAGAGTTGGGAACTACAGAGGAAAGTGGGGAAGTTGTCCATTCCCTACAAAGATGGGTCTAGTAGATCTACAACCAGGGCATGGGTACAAAAGTTGGATACTTATTTCCAACTCAAACCCGTGACAGAGTCAAAGGCCATCAAATACACCACTTTGCACTTGGATGGAGAAGCTCACGAGTGGTGGCACCATGGGTTGGTCACATTGGGACATGCAAGTATTACATCCTACTTGGATTTCACTCAGAGGCTTATGGATTGATTTGACCGGAGAGAACCCGAGTTGCACTTCATGGAGTTAGCACAGCTCAGACAGAGTGGGACAACATATGCTTACATATCAAAGTTCCAGAGAGTGGAAGTTACAGTGACAAATGTATCTGAGAGCAGATTGATCATGTTTTTTACTAAAGGACTATCTGAACCTTTGGGGAGGTGGGTGAAGGCCTTCAAACCAATATCTTTGTAGGATGACATCACTAGGACAAGCGACATGGAGCACACGGTCCCTAAGAGCAAATTTCCTCCTAAAACTTTCATCCTTCAAAAGAACAAAGACAAGAAACCCTTCCAGAAGGAGTGGACCGGGAAAGATAGGTTGGATGATGATGACAGGATGGAACTAAGGAGAAAGAAATTATGTTTCAGCTGCAAGGAACCTTGGGAACTCGGTCACAGGTCTATGGGCAAAGGAAAGGTGCACTACATAGAGGTAATTTCAGATAGCGATGGAGAGGAGGAGACAGGGCAGACACAAGAGAGTGAGCACGATAGTCCAATTGATGAACACCCATATGAGGAGGTCAAGAGTGGGGCTATTGCCACTCTGTCAGGTGTTCCTAAATTCAACACTTTCAGGGTCCTCGAGGTATTACAGGGACAACGTGTCATAGTGCTAATTGATGGTGGGTCAACCCACAACTTTGTTGACTCAACCTTGGTGGCTAGGAGAGGTATTCCTACAGTTGACTTTGAGGGGTTTGATGTAGTGGTGGATGGTGGGCGCAGAATTCCATGCACAAAGAAGATTACACAGTTGAAAGTAGCATTGGGTAATTACATAGTGACCGATGACTTCTTTGTAGTCAAGGTGCAAGATACTAACATCATTCTCAGTGTTCAATGGATTGTTTCCTTGGGGAAACATTCAGTTGATTATAAAACTATGGTCTTATATGTTAGAGTTCATGGCAGCGGATGGGAGGAATGTGGTTTTGAGGGGCATGGCTAATGATGCTCCTAGGATTGTCTCAACCAAGCTGATGTTGGGAACCTTCAACCATGGAGATGTAGCTTATGAAATAGAGTGCTTGATCACTTCTCATAAACCCTTAGATAGCAACCAACAGTATCAGGTAGACATTCAGACTTTGTTGAGGAAACATGAACGAGTATTTAGGGAGATTCCACTACGGAGACCTCCAGACAGGGGATTTGAGCACACCATTGAGCTAGAAGAGGGGGCCAAACTTGTGATTACCACCCCATACAGGCACCCAAAGAAGTTTAAGGATGAGATAGAAAAGGCTATTAATGAGTTGTTGGATATGGGGCATATTGGGCCTAGTTCTATCCCATTCACTTCATCAGTGGTTTTGGTCAAGAAGAAGGATGGCAAAATGAGGATGTGCATTGATTATCAGGCCTTGAACAAGAAGAAAATAAAGAACAGGTACCCCATTCCTAGGATCGATGATGAGTTGCATGGGGCCGGTACTTTTCGAACATTGATCTTCGATCAAGCTATCATCAGATTAGGGTCAGTGAGTGGGATGTTCACAAAACTGCTTTCAGGTGCCACTATGGGCATTACAAATTTTTGGTCATACCATTTTTGTTGACCAATGTTCCTGCCACTTTCCAGTCATGCATGAACAATATCATCAACAAACATTTGAGGAAGTTTTTGTTGGTGTTCTTTGATGACTTACTTATTTACAGGAGGACATGGGAGGACCATCTGACGCATTAGGACAAGATTTTGAGTATTATGGGAGAGAAGTCATTGTACGCCAATGCGTTCAAGTGTGAATTTGGCATGACGAAAATTATATACTTGGGCCTTGTGATCAGTGTGCAAGGGGTACAGGTACACCAAGAGAAGATATAGGCCATATTGGATTGGCCCACACCTAGGTCTCTCACAGAGTTATGTGGGTTCTTTGGGATATGCAACTACTACATGAGGTTTGTTAAGGTATTTTCACAGTTGTGTACACCACTGACAGAACTTACAAAGAAAGGAGCATTTAGGTGGACAGAGGGGTCACAGTAGGCATTTGACAGGCTCAAGGAGGTGATGAGCACAATGATTCAGTTTATATCATAACAATATTTTCTGTGCAGGTTGATATCAGATGATTGTTATGGAGACTGCCTGTCTCTAGACAATAGAGATATGCTATTGTGGTGGATATGTTCCACTGTTTGTGACCACGTGTCACGGTTTGAGTAGTTGTGTACTACCATGGATAAACACAGTTGTGTACCAGTTGTCATGGAGATTATCCAGTTGGATAAAAATGACGGTGCTCGTGATACTACCAGTTGAATGGTCTGTTTGTGCTCAAGACCATTATCAGTTATACCTCCCTAGCTAGGAGGGAGTGTTGATATTATGGCAGCTTCGGAAGGTATGAACCTCCATTGTGACCTTTGACAAGATTAGAATGTTCCCGAAGAAAGAAAAGAAATGCACGTAACCCTAGAAAAGATGTCCACTGAAGAGAGATAATTAATATGAATTAATTAGTACCCAGAATGAGAAGTCGGCCTAGGTAGTTTGCTAGGTTTACTATAAACACAGGGCGCCAGTCTCTCATTCGACACACTTTTCAGAATCGTAGAAAGCCACTTCTGCGCACTGCAGTCTAGCAGTTTTGTGCGCAAGTCCTAGGGAAGGTGTTGCACCAGTTTTGGGTTCGACTCTCTGATCGGTTTTGGCTACTTCTTGCTTGGTGCATTGCGTTGCTTGGCTATTGAATTACTACCAGGATTCTTCTCTCTGTCAAGGTCAAGGTACTTGGAGGGTGGCTTCGGCCTATGGTTGGGTGACAATAGTGATATTGTCAATGGTAAAACGAGCACATTCATTCATATTCTAACAACACATTGCTAAGAATTGTCTTGCCATAAGGGAAGAATAAAAGAAGAGAAATGACAAAAGACATTATGCCCATGCAATTGAAGATGAAAATCCACCCAAGAAGGTGACTAAAAAAGAAATTGAAGATTATCTTTTGTTTTCCACCCTCTCAGGATCTGTGACACCTGGAGAGGATACTTGGCTCATAGACAGTGGTGCCTCTAAGCACATGATAGGACATAAAGACATTCTCTCTAGTCTTACAGAAAGGGACTTCCCCCATAAAGTTTCACTCGAATATGACTATCAATATCCTATCAAATAAATGGGAGAATCCACCTACAAACTTGATTCATGGACTCCGATGAGAATGAAGGATGTACTGTATGTACCAAGTTTGACAAAGAACTTACTTTCTCTCTCAGCTTTAGATAAGAAAGGTTTCAGGGTTGCATTCATAGATGGTAAAGTTCTTATGTGGCCTAAAGGAAAAAACATAGAAGATGCAATCGTTATTGGAACGGAAGAAGGTGGTTTGTACAAGCTAAAAGGTCACTCAGATGCAGATGCAGCTCTCAGTACAGTGGAAGCATAGTAAATTGCTGTGTGTTCTGCCAGTTGTGAAGCTATATGGCTTCGTAAGTTGTTCAATGATCTATTCGACCTAGAGATGGAAGCAACCACGATTATATGTGATAACCAGAGCTGCATAAAGATGATAGATAATCTTGTATTTCATGATAAGTCGAAACACATAGAGATCTCATACCATTACATCTGTGACGTGGTGCAGAGAGGAGCCATAAAGCTTCAATACATTATCACAGATGAACATGTTGTTGATGTGTTGACCAAGCCTCTATCTTGTGTAAAGTTTGAGCACTTTCGAGATAAGCTCGGTATAGTCCGAAAGGACCTCCCTTAATAGGGGGAGTAGTGTTGTGATATGCCAGCCTAGTGTTGTACTTCCAGCTTAATTGTTGTGTCGAGATGATGACCGAGTGTTGTGCTTCCAGCTTAATTATTGTGTCGAGATGCCAACCGAGTGTTGTGCTTCCAGCTTAATTGTTGTGTCGAGATGCCAACCAAGTGTTGTGCTTGCAGCTTAATTGTTGTGTCGAGATGACAGCCGAGTGTTATGATTCCAACTTAATTGTTGTGTTGTGATTCTAGCTTAATTGTTGTGTTGTGATTCCAACGTAATTGTTGTGTAGTGTGGCAGCCTCGTGTTGTGATGATGTACCAGCCTCATGCTGTGATGATGTGTCAGCCTCGTGCTGTGGTGATGATGATGTATTAGTTTTATACTAATACATATTGATGCAGATGATGATTTCATTCCATTATGAATGACGATGTTGCTGATTAGAAAAACTTTCGATGATTTATAGATATGCCAGTCAATGTTCCAAGATGTTGTTGATAATTTTGTCCTCTCACTCACCTGATGTTGTTGATGATGTTGTCCTCTCTCTTGCCTGATGCTGTTGTAGAATACCCTTCTTGTTAAGGGGGAGTGTTGAAATAATGTAACTACAAAGAGTATTCTAATTATTATTGATGTATTATTTATTAGATCAATCCCCTTTTGCGGATTGATCATGTCGTCTATTGTAAATGACCAAATCCCCTTTTGCGGATTGGTCAAAACATAATTGTAATAGGCAGAATAAGAAGTTGGCCCCAGAATATATATTAAAGGCAGTTATAACCACCCAGAAGAAGAAGTCGGCCCTGCCAGTGAAAAGACACCTCCACATGTGCCAGAATTGTATAAATAAGGAGGCTAGCATCTCATTTAGATACACACTCACTTGTTCATCAAGAAGCAAGTTCGGAGCTACAATTGGAGAAGGAAGAAGAGAGAGAGAGGCGCATTCTTGGGAGAGGACTTTCTGTATTTGTTTGAGTTATCTCTTGGCATTGTATTGGCTATCTATATTAAGGAAGTTTTGCTAGGTTTTCTCCCCCATGAGGGTTTCCCAAGATAAATGATGTGTCTCTTGTGATTGTGTATTTCTCAGTGATCCTATTTATGCTATTGTTATCTAGTGAAATGAAAATAACTCTAATAATAGATTAAACCTTAACATCCCATAGTGCACTTGGATTCAAAACCCCTAAAGAAATGTTCTCGGGAAAGAAGCCAAAAGTAAGCCATCTAAAAATATTTGGTTGTCCAGTGTTTGTACAGGTTCTCAAAGAAAGGAGAACTAAGTTGGACCCTTCAGGAAAGAAGGGAATATTTGTTGGATACTGTGAGGTCTTTAAGGCCTTCAGAATTTACATACCAGGCTACCGTCATATTGAGATCAACAGAGATGTAACCTTTGATGAAGAAGAAACACTCAAAAGATCAAGGAAATGCCAGCTTGAAGAAGTATATGAAGAAGAACATGTAGCTACTAGAGTTGCAGAACCTGTGAAAGAAGTTACAGTTACCCCTGATGTTGAGATTCCAGAAGATCACGATTTGATAGAATCTCAAGAACCTCCCTCGATGACGATCTCTCACAAGAAAAAGCCAGCTTGGGCGAGAGAACTTATTCAAGATGGAGAAAAGTATGTTGCCCCAGAAGGAACCATGAGACAAAGCAAGAAACCTAAGCTATTCTCCAGTTATATGGCTTTGATGTGTGATCTAATAGAAAAGGAACCTACTTGCTTTGAAGAAGCCATTCAAAAGAAAGAATGGGTGGATGCCATGACAGAAGAATACTAGTGCATTATAATAAATGATGTATGGGAAGTAGTTCTCAGATCGAAGAACAAAAATGTGGTATCTTCCAAATGGATATACAAGATAAAACATGTTGCACACGGAAGTATTGAAAAACATAAAGCAATATTTGTAGCTCGTGGCTTTTCTCAAAATGAAGGCATTGATTATGAAGAGACGTTTTCTCCTGTAGCCAGATACACTTCTATCAGAACAATCATAGCTCTTGCAGCCAAGATGAAGTGGAAGTTACACCAGATGGATGTGAAAACAACCTTTTTAAATGCTGTTATTGAAGAAGAAGTGTATATAGAATAACCACAAGGGTTTGAAGTTGAAGATAGAAAGACTCATGTCTGCAGATTGAAGAAAGCTCTGTACGGATTGAAGCAAGCTCTCAGAGTTTGGTATGGCAGAATTGATAGTTTCCTGACGAGCTTGGGCTTTACCAAGAGTAAAGTTGATTCTAACCTTTACTTCAAGGTTATGAATGATGAACTATTGACATTACTACTGTATGTGGATGACTTATTCTTAACAGGAGAAGAAAATCTCATTGCAAATTATAAGAAGAAGATTGTTGCAGAATTTGAGATGAAAGACCTAAGCCTGATGCATTATTTCTTAGGTCTTGAAGTTTGGCAGAGCCCAGAGAAGATCTTCCTTAATCAATGGAATTATGCAATTGAAATACTGAAGAGGTTTGACATGCTGGAATGTAAATCCATGGTTGATACTTCGTCAGAATTGCTTGATGCTACTCTATATAGACAGATTATTGGTTCGTTGATGTATCTGATGAATACCAGGCTAGATATATGCTTTGTTATGAACACCTTGAGTCAGTATCTGGTAGATCCAATACGTGTTCACCTTGTAGTTGCAGAGCATGTGATGAGATACCTTAAGGGTACGTTGGATTATGGTCTCTGTTATACTAGAGATCGTGACTTCAGACTGTTTGGTTATACTGATTCAGATTGGGCTGGAAGTGTTTATGATAGAAAGAGCACTTCAGGATGTTGTTTTAGTCTGGGGTCAACCATGACTTCATGGCAGAGTAGGAAGCAATCCAGTATTGCTCTCAGCACGGCAGAAGCAGAATACATTGCAGTATGTTCCGCCGGTTATGAAGCCATATGGCTTCAGAATTTCTTGACAAGTCTATTCGATCTGGAGATGGAAGCCACCGTGATTCTATGTGATAACCAGAGTTGTATAAAGATGACGGAGAACCCAATGTTCCATAATAAATCGAAGCACATAGAAATCTGGTATCACTACATTCGTGATATGGTGCAGAGGGGAGTTGTAAAGCTCCAATATGTTGGCACAGCTGAGCAAGTTGCAGATGTGTTGACCAAGCCTTTGTCTCGTGTAAAGTTTGAATACTTTCGAGACAAGCTTGGTATAGTCCGAAAGGACCTCCCTCAAAAGGGGGAGTGATGCTGATGATACTATGGTATCCTGACCAACAACAGGTAGCTCCTTTACAATTTCATATCCTAGGGGATTGATCATCCCTAGGCAAATCCTGAAGGTCCGCCAAGGACGGTCTGTCAGAGTACTTGTGCATGTATATGCCAGTTGTGGTCAGTAGTGGTATCTCTGTTAGGATTTTATATCCTAGGGAATCTTATGATTCTTGGGAATATCTCGAAGGTCCGTTAAGGACGGTCTGTCAGAGTACCACGTGGTAGCTCCGTTAGGATTTTATATCCTAGAGAATCTTTTGATTCCTAGGCAGATCCCAAAGGTCTGGTAAGGATGGTCTTTCAAAGTACCACAACATGTTGTTGCACCTGCCTCATTCTGTTGCCATATGATGATGATGTTGTTGTATCAACCTCGTGTTGTTGATGATGTTGTGCCAGCTTCGTGTTGTTGATTATGTTGTGCCAGCTTCGTGTTGTTGATCATGTTGTACTAGCTTCATGCTATTGATGTCGATGTTTCAGCTTCATGCTGCTGATGACGACGATGATGCTCCAACTCCATGTTGTGGATGATGATATTGATGATGAAAAAAAAAAACTTCCGATGATTTATAGATGTGTCAGTCAGTGTTCCAGATATTGATGATGTTGTTGCCCTCTCTCTCTCCTGATGATGTTGTATTGGGTTATGTCTGTAGAATACCCTTCTCGTTAAAGGGGAGTGTTGAAATATTGTAACTTTGAAGAATATTCTAACTACAATTGAGTTTTATCTTATAGATCAAATCCCCTTTTGTGGATTGATCATGTCGGGTCTTGTATAAGACCAAATCCCCTTTTGTGGATTGGTCAAACCATAGTTATATGGTGTTGTTTGTAAAGTCGGCCCCTAGGGCTTAATAAAGTGGTTTTAACCACTATTGGAAGAAGTTGGCCCTGCTTGGTGAAGAGACATAACCCTAGCGCCTCCTCAACTAATATTTACAAGTGAGGAGGGCGCCTCATTTGTTCACTCACTCACTCACACTTCTAGTGCACATCTTTTGAAGGAAGTTGCAGTTGCAAGATAGAGAAGAGAGGCGCATGCTCAATCCTAGGTTATTATTGGTGGTTTTGTCTTTAGTCTTGGCATTTTATTGGCAATCTATTATTGAGGAAGTTTTTGTTGGGTTTTCTCCCCCATGAGGGTTTCACAGGATAAAATGTTGTGTACCTTATGATTGTGTTTCTTTCAATGATCCTACTTATGTTGTTGTTTTGGAAATGCTCTAGTAAATTGAAAATAACCTAATAACAACAATTAAAAACTTAACATAAATCCTAGCCCATGACGTCACCTAGGGGATAGGATTTGATGGACTAATTGATGGATTGACGGAGAAGGTATGTAGCATTGACCCTGGCACTTGAGAGAGGGACATATGGCCTTTGGAGGCCAAACGTTCCACATTTTTAGCGTTGACGTCTCTCTCATGAACCTAGCGTCACCCTACTAGGGCATGACATCACCCTCTTTATGGTTTTATTTTATGTAAAAATTATTTTTGTAAATTGAAAGGACAAATTGAAGGGGTCAACCCTCTTATATTTTAATGCTGACAATTGTAAGTGGACAACTAGGTCAAGGAGGTTCCATATAAATAAACCTCCTTGACATTTCATTTTATCATCACAACTTTCTCACCTTTGTGAGAGACAAGTCTGAAATTTTCGCTCTATTGGGGTTATTGACTCTTTTTACTCATGTGCTATCTCTTGGAGGACAAGTGTGGATCATTCCTTGTTGATTTTTGGATGAATTTGCTACAATTAGGGTTTGCTCTTGTCATATCTTGTTGAAGTAAGTAAATTTTTTGCAATTTCATTTCATGTCATTGACTGTTTATGGTAAATTTTACTTGTTCATATTGAAGAGTTTGTTGGGTAGAACCCTAAGAGAGGAGCATAAGTGCTTCCTCCTCTCACAAGGTTAAATTCATCCATAATTTGTGAAGGAAATCCTACCTAGATCAAACTCATAAATCCCTAAAGTTCTATCACTTTAGGAGTTTGATTCTAGACTCTTCATTGTGACAAATTTGAAGAACTTCAGAAGGGAGAAAAGATTGCTAGAGGCCAAACGTGCTTGGACTCTAGCAATCCTTCTCTTTAAGGCTAGAAATCTAAGCCCCTAATGTGATAGCACCTTATATTTCAAACCCTACCTCTTAGATCTTGCTACTATCATCTCCAAACATATTGTATTGTTGTTGTAAAAGATTCCATATCCCTAAGGAACTAATCATTTAAGCTCTCTTGTGGTGAAAGTGATAAAAAAACTCTTTATTTTCAATCTCTCAAGCTATCTACTAACATAACTAACACTAACTAAAGCCAATTCACTTGCAAACTTGCTGTTGTTACAAAAGTTTTCTGCAGCCATCTGAATACACTATTATTTGTTGCATACATTGATCTAAAAGTGGCCTAACATACCTAAAAATTGCATGCAACAATTGGGTATCAATCTACTAGGTTTATGCTAAATTTTCATTGTCGATTGTTGCATTTCTGACGCATTATTATTGCTGTTGTTACAAACTTGTAATTTCTGTTGTAAACTGTTATATTGCTGCAATTTTGTGTTAGCCATAGAAAATTATCATTGTCTATGGTCTTAAGAGGTTTAAATTGCATGTTTATACTTGGAAATCAATCATATATATGTTGTGAGTGTTCTTGTTCCGGGCAAGTAGTCTTACAAGTTTCACACCTCTTTTTCCTTTGACCTAGACTTTGACTTAGGTGATCAAGAGAGGGGGGGGTAGGCTTGGATATCAAAATTGCTACTTTAAACCCTTGAGGTCACTAGGGAAGCCTCCCTTGTGGTGGACCTCCTCTATCACTATAACGAGGGGATTTCTTACTAAGGTGACAGTGGTAGAATTTCTTGTAGTTACGCAAGATTTGATGATCTTGTGTTGTGTTTTGCATAACTACAAATCTTGCACTAACAAAGACAATTCAAACTCAAGCGATGTAGATTCCATGGATGTTTCATATGATCGTGAGTTGAATTTATCTACTAACCTTGAACCGACTTCCTTTGAAGAAGCCACTTCTCATGATGAATGGAAAGAAACCATACATAAGGAATATGAAGCTCTCATCAAGAATTGGACATGGAAGTTGGTGGATCCTCCATTCGGAACCAAACCAGCCAGCTGGAAGTGGGTATTCAAGAACAAGTACAAGTCAGATGGCTCACTTGACAAGCACAAAGCAAAGCTCATCACAAAAGGATTTTCACAGAAAGGTGTTGACTATGAGGAGACTTTTGCCCCCACGGGAAAATGGTCTACCATCCATACTCTATTTTCCATGGCAGCACAGAATGGATGAAAAATTCATCAAATGGATGTGAAGACTTATTTCTTGAATGGAGACTTGAAAGAGACAGTTTTCATGTCTCATCCAAAAGGATTTATTGTGAAGGGACAAGAACACAAGGTATGCAAGCTCATCAATCCTTATATGGCTTGAAACAAGCACCGCGATCAAGGTATGAAAAGTTATTTGAGCATCTTCTGAAATTGAATTTTAAAGATTTTCAATCTTGAGGATGCAACTTTGTTTGTCAAGAAATTTGGCAAAACTGTTGTATATCTTGTAGTATATGTAGATGATTTGTTGATAACAGGGAACAATGAAAGCTACATTGCATCCATAAAGAAAGAGTTGAAGAAAGGCTTCAAGATGAAATATTTGGGACATCTTCACTACTATTTGGGCATTGAAGTGATTCAAAATCTAAAGTACATATTCATCTCCCAGAAGAAGTACAATGGATAACGATTGAACAAGTTTGGCATGGCTGAATGAAATCCTATTTCTACTCCAATGGAACAAAATTTAAAACTCACATCAAAAGAAGGGAATGAATTTGCAGATGCAACCAAGTACAAACAACTTGTGGGAAGTCTTTGTTAGAATATAGAAGAATGTGTGCTTGTTTTACCATTGACGATACCCTCGTCACCCAACCATAGGCCGAAGCCACCCTCCGAGCACCTTAACCTTGACTGAGAATTACTCCAGAAGCAAACCCTAGGCTAGATAGCCAAACAAGGTGTAGCGCATCTTCCTCCAAGGATAGCGCACCAACAATAGCTGATCAGATAGTCCAAACCCTAGACAAGAGATAGTCCAAGCCAACACTGAAACTACTAGCTGCACCAGCTATACCTACAACTCTCCT
Organism: Picea mariana; assembly: GCA_032191745.1. NCBI lineage: Eukaryota > Viridiplantae > Streptophyta > Pinopsida > Pinales > Pinaceae > Picea > Picea mariana. The sequence goes on along the minus strand of JASDQU010684969.1, from coordinate 15,948 downwards.
CCACACGTGCACACCAAACTGGGAACTGCAGTGCGCACCAATTGTTGTTCTGCAATTCTGAGATGTGTCAAATGAGAACTGGCACCCTGTATTTATAGTGGTTCTGCCAGATTTGCTAAGGCCGACTTCTCCTTCTGGATATGTGTATGTTCAGTATATTATTATTATATTTGGCCGACTTCTTTTCTTGGAGGCTAATAACCTAATATAAATTATCTTCTTGAGCCGACAAGACTTCTAGGGTTATTAGCCAACTCATTAGGGTTTTCTCTTTCTTTCCGAAGTCTTCTATTCTCGTTAGGTTCACACGTGGAGGTAAATACCTCCCGCGGCTACCATAATATTAACACTCCCTCCTAGATATGGAGGTATTACAGGTAATGGTCTTTGAGCACAAAAACATACCATTCACCCGGTAGCATCAGCATAGTCGTCTAGACTATCTCATGACTAGATCATGAGCATCACCATCACCATCAACTGCATCATCTCTCGAAACCATACTTCATCTGAGTAATTAGACATGATGCTGGATAAGTCACTCACACCATAAAGTGATGCAAGAGCCACTCTTATAATCTAGAGGAGTAAATGCTCTGAACCAATTTCCGTTTGGAAAATCTTTGTTCATCATTCCTCTGGATGGTGATTATTTTCAATAAACTGCTGATAGTCTTCAAGGTAGTTAGAACAGAAATAGAACACAATTGTGTCTATCCATAGTAGTACATAACTATAATCCAGTGGTTCACTACCACACCAAGTAACACACAAGTACTTGATCAACAACGTATAGTCATGAACAGTGGAACATAGACACCAAAGTAGTCTTCATCTACTATTATACAATCTTCATAACAAACATCTGATAGCAACCTGCATAGAAACAATATTATGATATATATTGAATTATTTGCACCAATCTTTCACTCACATATGTGAGCTCTGAAAGAATATATGCCTCACGAACAGTGGAACATATCCACCATAGTAGTCTATATCTATTGTCTTCATAACAAACATCTGATAGCAACCTGCAGAGAAATGATGTTATGATATAAATTGAATTATCTGGGCCAATCTTTCACTCACGTCTGTGAGATATGAAAGAATATCTGCCCTTAGAGTAGAACAATGAGATATCTAGACTATTCTTCTCAAACAAGGAAGAATAATTGTCCTGTCTTCTGAACATGGACTATTCCCCACCCCGGGCCATTCTTCCTACACTAATCAAAGTGCACCCTTGAGAGAATGTATAACCCTAAGGAATGCTGAGTCTGGACCATTCCCCACCCTGGGCCATTCCTCCTACACTAATCAAAGTGTACCCTGGAGAGAATGTATAAACCCTAAGGAATGTCTGTCCCTGATTGCTGAGCCTGGACCATTCCCCACCCTAGGCCATTCCTCCTACACTAATCAAAGTGC
>JASDQU010684968.1:52095-66909 GCA_032191745.1 Picea mariana | reverse complement strand
ATATATATATTTGGAGTTTCGGCTCCTGGGAACTCAAGTGCGAGACCTCCTTTCTTCGCATATCGCGAAACCCCGACTTGCGAAACCCTAAAATGAGCTTAGTAGATATATGGGTTTTGGCATTTTGGCACTCGGGGAACCGAAGGGTATGATTCCCTTGTCTTCCGGTATGCGAAACCCTAAAAGGTAGAGTGTCGGGATATAATCTGATCCATTGATCAATTCGACGATCGGTTAGACCCTTCTTTTTGGGTTTCGGCACTTCGAAAAACAGAGAATAGGGGAACACTAGCATCGCGATTCCTGGTCATAGCCAACGATCACATGGGGAAGGATAAGGGAAGGTAGGGTCTGCACCAGGCCCATAGAAACTCAGGGATTATATTCCCCGATAAAGAAGGAAGAAAAGAAAAAGGGCTAAAAATCATAGTTACCGTAGTGGGTGTGTGACAGTTACTCTGACACAACCATGTGTTCTTACATATCTCTCTGCACATGGGTCGGGTAATATTCTTGCTTCACCAATCCCACATATGCATGCACCAAGTGCTTTACTTGGTCTTCCCATCAGTCAGATGGCCAACAATCAAGTCATTCAAACAACCACATTTACACAAGCTACTCAACCCACATCTCCAACTTTACAAATGTGGAGTTCTTCTATTCCCTTCATTAGAGGTCAATCTTCAACTAGAGGTCAATATTCAGCTAGAGGGAAACCTTTTGCAAGGGGGAAACCCTCAACTATGAGGCAAACTCCTACTCGGGGGCAACAAAAACAAACCTAGGGGAAATCCTCTCAAGCAGGTCCTTCCATTCCCACTTTTATTCACTTGTATCCTGGAAAACCATGTCAAGGAGTTCCAAATCCTTTATGGGGTCAACCTAATCCGATGGGCATTCCTCATCAAGGAAATTTTCCCAGTCGATCTGTGAACCCTATGATTCCAACACAACAACCCCCTCAAACACAGTATCTTGGAGGTCCATCAGGCCAACCGCAATACATCGGGGGACCGTCAAGTCAATCACAGTACATGAGGGGGCCATTGGGTCAACCCCAGTACATGGGGGGGGCATTGGGTCAACTATAGTACATGGGGGGACCCTCAGGTCAGCCATAATACATGGGACGACCATCTAGTTTTTCCATCTTGTCGTAACATATATATGGTCCTACTGGTGTTCCTATATCACATGGCTACTACTAGTATCCACATGTTAACCGACAACTTCCATTCTTGGATACATTAGATCTTCCTGATTTGTTGCATTTGACAATTGATCCCATATTGCATGCCCTGTTTCAGCCTCCAATCCTTGCCAAACTACCTTCCAATATCCCAAAATTCGATGGGAGACCTAGAGAAGACCCTAATAACCACGTAATGACCTTCCATCTTTGATGTTCTTTTAATTCTTTATTGTATGATTCCATTCATTTATGACTTTTCCAGCGAACCCTCGCAGGAGTGGCCGCAAAATGGTATATTGAACTACCATGACATTCCTTTAGTTACTTCAACTCTTTAGCTATGGATTTTTTGACACATTTTCAAATATCAATTTGGTATGAAATCGGTACAGAGATTTTAACTTTTCTTAAGAAATCCACCTCCACTCACATATATGATCATATTCATGAATGGAGGCAGTGAGGATGATTGATTTAAGCTGCTACTTCGAACCAACTCCCGGTACATTGATTTTCCAAGTCACTTTTTCCACCCATCGCTAGAGATGTCACCATGGGAGGTGTTGTCACTAAGGAGAAAGCCATCGGTTGTGCTCAATATTTGGACTTGGTATATTATCAGTCCGACACACTTTACGATTTTATCCCTCATGCTCCTCTCCTGACAAATGATTCATCAAGACTTGCTCTGAAATTCCATGTTGATGGCATGGTGGGTTCCATTACCAATACCAAAAATGCTTCAACTCATGTTCAAACCTACGAGGTGAATGATTTCCATTCCACTTCATCTCAACAACCTGGAGGTAAGAAGAAAAACAAGGATAAATCCAAGAAATCTTCTAACCAACAGAAGAGTACAAAAACTATTGATACCCAACCAAAAAGGAAAGCTAAGCTTCCTTGCATGACTTGTACGGAGGACCATGTTAGAAGAAAAATCTTTCTGTTGGAACATATCTAACCTATCTGGTTGTGAAGTCAGTTACACTCTTTGATAGCTCAGAACAAGGCAGAGACTACCTGCACCTCAGATGGTCCTTTGCCTGAGGCGGTAAAGAAGGGGAAAAACGTGAGATGAAAGACTTATGAGAAGTATTTCTTAGGACCACCCACCCTGGGTGTTGTCCTCCCTTAGCTTCCTGGATGGCCAAAATGGTTTGGGGGTGAAAATTATGGACAATGGGATGAAAATAAATTCGTTGATTTTTAGGACAACAAACTAAACAAAGCGAACAATGAGTTGTTCGCTCCCTTAATGCCTTGGAAAATGGCCCAGAATGGGTTCCCCAGGGTAAATCAGGGTCCTGGACAATAGGCCAGTGGATGCCTCAAGTGAAAAAAGTGAAAAATAAGGGTAAAAAGTGAGTTTAAAAGCTACATCTAAGTTTTTTTAGATGGCTGTAAATTGCGAACAACAAGTTGTTCAAATATTTTAAGGCAGGGACACAAGCCTAGAAGGGCTTGGTACTCCCCGGGGTGACCCAGGAAGTGATCCCAAAAAATTTTCAAATCAAAAGGGGGGTTGTAAATGAATATGGACAACCTTTTTACAAGTTGTTACAAATATGTTTAGGAAAGTATTTACAACTGCAATTTATGTTCATGGATGAAGGGTGGACTGGAAAAAGGTTTGACTTTAAAATGTTTTTTATTTGTGAATTTTCAATTTATTAACACATGCATTGGCCACCAAATAGTTTTAAAGGTTACCCCGATCAGGAAAAAATATATTATCTTGAAACTGTTCCAACCAGTATAAGGAGAGTATTCTTAGTAGACCATGATGGTTATGTTGAAGAGTGCCCCATGTAGTTCAGAGAAGCAGGGATTAGCCGCTTCTTATCACTTGCGCTTTCGAGCTCCTAAATCTGCTTGAATGGAAGAAGGATACCTGCGAAAAGGAAGAGGCCCAGGAACCCCCCAAGGGGAGTTTAGCTGAGCTTACCCAAGAAGTGTAGTATCCCAACCAAGTTGAGCTGTTCAACTCCTTGACCATGTGGTACTAAGGAAAGACCACTCAACTTATACTAACTAGACAACTTATGAGGGGCTCCTAATGAAGACTCACTGGCTTTGACACTTAGTATTCTATGAAATTGAAATTGCTTGAAATAAATGACCAGACCATCCACGTGGTGAGGTCACATCTTGCTTTCGCAAATGTGCCTCCTAGTCAATAAATTGAAATCTATATAAAGCTTTATACAAAAATAAGCAAATAAGTATGTGACATATACATCACAGCTAAATAGTATGTGTACACATATAGCTAAATAATATAGGTGTTGTTTTGAATGTGTATGGAGCGGACATTTGCTTTGTTTTCGTGTTTTTTGTGGTTTTATGAATGTTTTAGCATGCTAATTTTGCATGGCCCCTTTAGGGGAAGCTACTTGTAGATTAGTATACGAGAAAATATACAAGGAAGAAAGACAATATCAACTAATTACAAGTAAACAATTATACCATTCGACCCAAGGGAATGGGTTGAGGCTCTTTGCGAGCGGCAAAGTCGCCATATGCATGAAATCCCCAACTGATTCCTTGTATGGGGATTGGAAGTTTACTTAATGAAATTCGAAACAATGATGATTATTTACGAAGGAAAAAAATAGATTTTATAAACATAAATTTATAAGCAAACTGGTCAACCTATCTTCATGAGCAAATCCTATTGACATGGGTACATGTGAAAACAAATTTAGAATGAGTGCAAGTGAATTCAAGGTGAAAATGAGTGTGAATGGGTGGATTTATTGATTATATCTGATGTATTTTATTCAGTGTCCTGCTGGCCCCTTTGCCTCAAACAGGTCTTTAGATTGTCCCCAACCGCTTAAGAGAATCATAATAGGTGACCGGATTGTATCCTTGCAGGCAAACAATGAAATTTTAGTGATTTTATATGAAAAAATTGAAATAAATGAAACATAAATTTACACATAAAAGTTAGATAACAACCAACTAAGATGGTTGTCATGGGGGGAGAAATTAACCAAAATAGTCAACTTTCCTGTTTGGGACAACAAGGTTAATAACAGAAAATCATAATAGAAATTTACATGAAAAATAAATAACCAAGCAAGTATAAACATCTAGCTAAGCGAGGATTATTTAAGGGTTGTCCTAAGGGGCCCTAGGACTCCCGGTCACTAACTAAGGCTTAAAATAATTGAATACTTTAGGAAATCGACACTACAACATGTCAAATAGGTTAAACAAAGTTATTAGTAAATGAAAGCAAGTAAGTTAAACCCAAGGATGCAACAATAAAAACCTAGCTAACCAATTCCTCCTAGAGATAGCTAACATAACAAGTACTTACTACTACCCCTCAACCCTTAACCAATAAGTGAGATTCCCAACAACCAAAATTTAACAAGTATCACACACACAAAGAGCTTTAGAAAATTTCAGCAGAGCTTTGATATTATATTCATCCCCCCCTTTGTACAATGTCATCCCTCTTATTTATAAAGAAGAGGTGAAAGCTTAGGGTTAGGTCACAAGACACTTGTCACTTTTGGAAAAGTGATAAGTGGACTAAACCTGAAAGTGTCTTTGTTTTTTTTTTAATCAAAAAGTAAAATTATCCAAAAGGGATCTTATCCAAAGGGAATCGAATTAGATTTGATTTGACCCTTTAATTACAATTTTTTACAAGCCAAAGTAAATCCTTCAAGACCAAACTATTACAAAAAGGTCATTTTCATAAAATGACAACAATTAGTATGATACATCGGCATTTGTCTTGGAATTTGTGCCATCCCAAAGACTCTTTGATTGTTTCCATGTTTTTCAGTTGTAGATGAAGTGAACTAGGACAGTTCCCAACCATCCATGGCTATCGGATTCACCGGGATGAGGCCCCAAGGTGTGGGGAAATTGAAGAGTTGCTTAAAATGGAAAGGGTCCTTTGGGATTAGTCGTTGTATGTAAGGAAATTCTCATTGTTCAGGAACTTTTCAGACCTTATTATACCCCCCCTTTGTTGCCTAGAAGTTTCCCTGTGAGTTGATTGAAGCATGGCTTTGATTTAGGCTTGTTTCGGCGAAAAGACCCCCCTGGGACTGAACCTTGTGAGGATTTTCCCCCTTACCAAACAACCAAAACATTGAGTTTTTATGTGTCCATGTTGTATCTCTTTTCTCTACCTTTTTGCTACCTTTTGTTTGGCGCAAATTTGATTCTGGATGAGCAAGATATGGCCCCAGAAAGGTACGTGGGAAGGAGTTGGTCAGGAGACTAATCTAAGGAAAAAATTGAAATTGAGGAAAAATTATGGGCTGGACACCAGAATTGACAGGCTGCTACAGGCCTGCGTACTTGTAGCAGAAATGGATTTTCCTCGTTTGGCCCAATTTGGCCTCGGAGGCCCCCAATTAGGCCTCCTTCTGACGCGTGTTTTTGGGCCAATTACGAGCCCATGTCACTCCGGGACGTGCCACTGAAATTATGGGCTGAATTTGAGGAGGTGAATTCTATGGATGCATTCTTGACTTCTCCTCTATCATTTTGAATATTTATGGGCGAAATTCTACCTCCGTATGGCGAAGTTATGGCATTTAAAAGCTCAGTGACCCCAGGGGGGAAATTAAAAATTTTATTGTATAGTTTAAACACACACACACACACACACACATATACTAAATTAAAAATAAACAATAAAATTTAAAAACAAATTAAACAATATATAAAAATTATATAAAAAAAACTAAAATTTTGAATTAAAAAAAAAAGGTTTAAACCCTAGTTATGGAAAATGGAGTCATCGACGGTGGTTGGAGGAGCGAAGGGAGAGGAGGTGGTGATTGGGAGAAGGGGAGTTGGGACTGCATGCACAAGGAGTGGAGAGGAAGAGAGGAGGAGGGAATGGAGAAGGTTGTGTCATGGAGGAGTGAGTCAGGGGGAGGTGGAAGGGTTTTTGCATGCGGTAGTTGGGGAGTAGGTAGATATGGGGATGGAGCGTTGGTAGTGCGTGAGGAGAGGAGGAGATGGAAGGGGGGAGCGGGGGCCTGATAAGTGGAGAGGAGGAGGGGGTTGTGTGGGTGAGTAGAGGTATGTAGAAGGGACACACGGAGAGGGGAGTGTGTGCGAAGTTGTGAGGTGGAGGGAGCTCACGAGGAGTAGGGACTCACGAAGAGGGGAGTGTGCGCGGGGTTTGGAGGTGGAGGGAGCTTATGGGGGGGAGGGACACACAGAGAGGGGAGGTGGAGTGGTGGAATGGGACAAGGGAATGGAGGGAGGTGGTGCGTTGGGTTACATAAGTGGAGGGGTGTTGGGGAGGCCACGGGGAGGAGAGGATTGGAGTTGCAGGTGGTGGCCAACGGGTGGTCGGCCACTAAAAATTTCAAAATTTGATTTTTTTTTTGTTTATAAAAAGTAGGTTTTTTCCCATAGTTTGGGAGTGGGAGGTCTTGGGTTCAAACCCCCTTCCCTCCTTTTTTGATTTTTAGCCAGTTTTTAGGATCTTTTAGCAGGGAAAAAGGGAGGGGGTTGGGGGTTCAAAGCCCAGGGCTTGCAAATTAGAATGTACAGGAATGCAAATGGCCATTCAACCCAACAAATTTAATTCTTTAAAGGGGACTGGAGACTTGGGCCCGGTGCCCAAGAGGGGTTCAAATCCCCTCCCCTTTGAATCTTTGCACAAGAATAGTAAACAAAAATCACACCATCCATCATATATCTGAACTAGCAACCATTCAGACACACATACCAGCTCTGAAATCATAATTTTAATGGCAAAATTGACCTTTTCCACTGCAAAAATCCACCATTCGTTTGAATAACCCAACAATTTTTTTTCAAAAGTGGGACTGATGGAATGTTACATGTACTCTTCTCTCTAATGTTCGTATGCGGTTGTGGCTTGCTTCCATTGAAGACCTGTACCTTTTGTTTGGAACCCCTCCTCTGTCATTGAAGACCTCAGTTGCAGAGCCACCTCTCCCCTTGGCCAAAATGCCAAAATGACTCGAGAGAGGGGAGAGGGACGATTTTGTATTCTTTTATTTTTCCAAAAAAATAATTTCTAATTTTTGCATGAGGGAGGTTGCGTGTCACTTCCTTGATTTTTCCCTATTTTCTGATTTTGTATAATTTCCCCCCCTTTTTTTTTAATAATTTTCTAAAAATTGATGAAAATTCAAAGGTTGACTTTAGACTTTTGACCATGACCTTGTTGACTTAGCCAGGAAATGTTGCCAGATGAGCTGGGGTCGGAATTGGGCACTGAGCACTTTGTTGGAAAGGCATTGACAAGCCCATCGAGAATATGTGGTCACCAATCTGAAATGATGCCACCTCACCCCTCAATTTTGGCCCGAAACAGTTACCGCTTAAAAGCCTTGACTTGTTGGTGGGCCAACATGACACCCAATCTTGCGAAAGGTACCACATCGCCATACGATATCCAATCAAGGAAAATGAAGTATTGTCGGAAAGGTATCGATGCATAATTTGACAATATGGCCATATATTTATGTGTTGAGGCCATTAATAATTGTTTTATCTATCATGAAACCTCACTATACAAGCTAGTTGGCCCCCTTTGCCCAAAATAGTTGACAAACTTGTGACAACTCTAATTGGGCCATCTGAGGTCAGAATGAGGAAAATTAGGAGCCGTTGGAAAGGTGTCCGAGTCCAATACAATGTGCCATCTATGAATCCCTGATTTAAAACCCCTTATCAACAATTTTTTAACCCTGAACCACTACAACCAATCTGGTGTCCAAATGTGGTCATGAACTTGCGAGGGATTGTTCTCATCGACCAGCAGTCAAAACCAAGTATGGGATATACCGCTAGAAAGGTATCACACTTCCCTACACCATCCTTTAGTTTCATATTATTTTTAAAAACACAATCTGAATAGAATCAGACCAGGAAGTCACAGTTGTTGGTTTTGGCCATTCGGGTGACGCGAACTTTGTGTCCTCCAATGGGGGGTCATACGGACTCGGAATCAGGCTCATGATAGCTCATTGGAAATGTTGTCCTGATCCATACAATATGGAAGTGTTTTGTTTCCAAAAATGTGACCAGAATTAATTTTATTCTTTTCGAAAGGACCCCGTCCCCACGGGACCCGCCTAGTGATAGGCGAAAGGGGCCAACAATAAAATTTTCGCAAATTGTGTGCTTAGCTCATCAAATATGAACTAAGCATCCTTAACATGATTTATTATGATGTGGGAGGGTTTTAGAACTCAAAAATTACCTGGGGAAGGCATCCCTAAGGGGAAAATAACATGGTCCCATAACAAGCTGAGCAAGTTCGGGATGGTCCCGTTTGGGTACCGTTTAAGATGTTGGTGGGCACGGTGATGATTGTGGTTGTTTTATTTCTTCCCAATAGACAATAGTAGGGTAGGGAAAACCACGACTTTGATATCCATTTGACCTTACTATCCCTCAACTGATCATGGAAGCATTAACCCAATTGAATGCAACAACCCTTAACTGACCTGGACTGTTGCCAACTGACTTGACCTTGATACCTAATACTATCTAGTGCCTAATAAGTCTTTACATACTTAGATAAAATCCCTCTGAAGGAAGCCAACAGATACTCTTTCAAGGGTAGAGGCCATAGTAACTATGACCCTCACCACTGTCTTCGACTAGAACCATAACACAAAGGGCGGCTAGGAGCAACCCTCAGGCTAACTTGTGGAGGAATGAAGGTGTTAAACACCATGTTGAGCCAAAAGGAGATTTTTTGGGTCAACAGAACACTACACGAAAGACTTCCCTCATCATGAGGAAGTCACTATATTTTTGAAGGGTACGTCCCAACCTGTAGTGTTAACTGACCCTTTCCCAATTCAGTAGCAACAAATGGTTGCACAAAATCTTGCCCCTTCACAAGAGGGCAACGTAGGTCATTCCTATTGGATTACTGAGAGGGGGGGTGAATCAGTAATAAAACAATCTAATCCATAAATGAAAGTATTATATAAATATAGAATTATCATCCAATAGTTGCAGAGTAAATAAATAATGAACAAATGAGCAATCATACACATACACAGTACACCAGTATTTTTAGGTGGAAACCCAAAGCGGGAGAAAACCACGGAATGGTTTTTCTTATATGTCTTTAAGAATTACATTCATTGGAAACACTGACTTCCTTTTTTATCCAGCTACAACTGGAAGGAGGTTCCAACCCCCTAGTTTCTCAGGCTACAATCTGAGGGAAACTCCAAATCCCCAATTCTCTGGCTACAACCAGAAGGAGGCTACAAACCCCTATGTTCTCCGGCTACAACCAGAAGGTGGCTAAAACCACTTGTCCTTTCCCCATCCAACCGCCCTAAAGTAAAAGTAGAATGATGGAACCATTGTCACACTATCACTGTGAGATATACCATTGTAACAACCTGTACCATTGACCTGCAACCAACCAACCTGTAACAACCTGTAATCAACATGTACCATAAATAAGTGCATCAAACATGCACCAACATGTACCTCAACATGTACTATCAACGAGTGCATCAACCATGCACCAAATATGTACCAATCATGCATCAAATACACATAAACTATGACTCATCAAGATGTACCAACATCATCAACTATACACCTCATGTATGTGTCAATTCATCAACTACTTGTCTCAACCATGTACCCAACGTGTACCTCAACCAAAATCCCTCATCAATTTTATCATCCAAATCTGATTTGTAACTTTGTAATAGACCTAGTGTATATGATCACATACCTGCAAGCCTTCATTAACTTTAACAACAAGAGACTAGCATTTTCATCAAACTTTACTTTAGTCTCACATGACTAATTTTGGATTAGTCAACAACCCTAACTTGAAATAATCATAACTATGTACCTGTAATGAATAAAGATCTTAAAATAGTATACAATGTTCTTCAGTGTCTTTTATGCAATTCCTTCAGGTTTCACTACTTGGATCATCTCAGAAAAAAGAGTTATAGAAAAAATGGCATACCTTATTGAATTCTGGCTTATTCTAGAGAGCGAACTTGTATAGCATGCCACGCGCAAAATATTTGTTTTATGGATCTGAAAATTGTACACATAATACTAAAGAATGTAATCTAACCAATACATTTGGTCTTACTTAATTTGGATCTGTTATGAAGAAGTTATGATGTTTTTACCCGAAACACTTGTTTTAGACTAGTTTCAGGACTAGCCACAAACCTTATTTTCCACGGAGTGTAACTCCAAAAATACAACGAACCATAAGCTAAAATTGTATCAAAACTACTTGGATATGTTTCCTCAATGTCCTCCCAATTTAACGGTATGGATAATTCTATAAAAAAGTTATTGCGAAAATGGTGAGATGGCCTATAAATAACATACCTTATAAAACATCATCAAAAGAATTTATCCTCCCTTGAATTTCAGTCTTCTTTACTTCACCTTCCCTATGAAATTCGGCTTAGATATCCTTTGGTTACCTCAGTCACTTTTAGATATTCAATATGCTCAAGTGTTATTAAAAATGAGAGACCCTTGCCTCTTATTTATACTTTCATGTAGCTTCCTCAAGAGGTTACCTTCTAACCATCTTAACCCACTTTCTTTATTTTAGGGTTAACCCACTTCTAACCACTTGTTCACTTAGTAATTTCTCCATTAAATTTATTATTTAAATAATTTATTTTGTATCCACTTTTACTTATAGTACACTCATCACTTTACTTTATTATTTAAATTACCTTCTAACCATCTTAACCCACTTTCCTTATTTTAGGGCTAACCCACTTCTAACCACTTGTCCACTTAATAATTTCTCCATTAACTTTATTATTTAAATCATTTATTTTGTATCCACTTTGAATTATAGTATACTCATCACTTCAGTTTATTTTTTAAATAATTTCTTCTTTGCAACCACTTTGACTACTTTGACCTTTTGGNCATAACTCCTCACGGTTAGAGAGTTATGGCCATGAGGAGTTATGTGACGTTCCACATACCACCGGAAATGGAATGACATGTACTATCCATCTAGAATAGTATTACCTACAAATATATCGAAACTCATACAATTATCCATAAAAAAAACTTGGGTCCATTACCCAAACCATTGTGCTACCGGAATTCACTACTGAACTTTCTTCAAGGGTTGACATCAATGACAACTAACCCAATTAATAAACAATCTCCCCCTTTGGCATTGATGGAAACACTCTGATGCAATATTGAATTCATGTCACTCATGCTCCCCCTATGACCATCGCTCCCTGTGGAACCATGTCTTTGTGCTCTGCATCTAATAAATCTCTCCCCCTTTGTCATCTGTCCATCTGGGGTTGCTCCCCCTAACTGAACCGTCCTTGGGGATACTCCCCCTGACTGAACTCTTCCTAAAACCGATCTCCCAACCTGAACTTTCCTCTCTATGGTGCTTCCTTGTGTAAATCTAAGACATATAAGATAAGCATTCAAAAACATTCATTTTGGAGTAGAAATTACTCTGAGTCTCTGGCGAAGATACTCAAAGGATTCTCGTTGAAGCAGTTTTGTAAATATGTCTACCACTTGTTCTTTTTTGCCCACATACTCAACTCTGATGTTCTTCTCTGCAACTTGTTCCCTTAGAAAGTGATACTTGATTGGAATGTGCTTCGTCTTGGAGTGCATCACTGGGTTCTTTGAGATATTGATGGCGCTTGTATTATCACAATAGATTGGAATGGGCTCATCATACTCAACCTGTGTATCTGTCAGAGTTTGTTTCATCCATAGAAGCTATGTACAACATGTTACTATTGCAATATACTCTGCTTTGGTTGTAGATAAGGTCACTAATGATTGTTTCTTTCTTAGTCATGATACTAAATTGTTAAGCCCTAAATAGTGGCTCATTACCCCTTAATTGGGACATATTACATTAGTAATTTTATTTTATTTATGTCGGCTTGAGTCCATTAGTTGTAATTGTACCTCCTAGTCTCTTATATATACCAAGGAGACATTTTCATTTGGAATCATCTTGTATTTGGACATTTATGTGGAGTATAAGCAGGCTTCCCCCTCGAAGAGGCTTATTACTGAAATTATCTCTTTTTCAAGGCGTTGAGTACTTATTCTGAGGTTTTTCTATTCTATATTGATATTTGGTTCTTAACATATGGTATAAGAGCTCAAGGTCTTGGGGTTTCGCTGCTACATCTGAGACACCTTGGAATTTTCATTATAACTTTTTTTATACGATGTTTCAGACAAAACCCTTTGGTGGATATTTATTAGATGGATCAAGGTACATTGGGTTAAAATTTCAGCTCCTAAGGCCTTATACTTTAGGAGATACAGCCTGTGTAAGATAGGGTTCTGGAATCATCCTGAATTGAGTCATCGTGGCATTTTCGCTATAAAAAAATTTTGTAACATTTCAAACCCTAAAATCCAAAGAATATTCACAAAAATTATTAAGTTATCTGTGATAAAAATTTCATCTTCTGGGCCATCTTACATTTGTAGATACACCCTGTGGAAGATAGGGTATTTGACTAGTCTCAAGCAGATGTTCTGGGTAAAAAAAACATAAATTATTCCTAGAGAATCCAATTTGAGTGAGACTAGTCGCATTGGATAGTGGACAGCCTGTAGTATTTCTAGTATAAGTTTCATAATTTAATACCAATTATTTTGTGTGGGACATGCTATACAAGTGATATCTCCTGGACAGGCCAAAAATCAACAAGTTGTGGGGAAGTTACCATAAATTCTACTTGAAACATCCAATTTTGATCAAAGATATGGCATTGCAGAGAAGAAATATCAGATAACTACAAAAAAGAAAATTTCATACCCAGAAGGGTCGAAATTTTGGAGATACAATAAAAGAAAGATTGTCTAGCAGAACCACCTCAAAATCAAGGTTTAAAGTGATACATGGCCAACATGCCACCAAAAAAGGGAACTTCTACACAAAATAAGCCTCCAGATAGTCCTACTTGGACTCTTGATGAAGTTGAAGAAATTCATAGGGACATAAATAATTTACAAAAGAAGACAGTAACAAAATATGAATTACAAGAGATGATGGATTCAACGGACGCTAAGTTGGAGGCAATAAATACTAAGATGGATGGTTTAAAAGGGGAGATCATGGAAGGATTGAAAATTTTACTAATAGAGAGGACACTTGAAAGTGAAAATGTATCCCATGAAATTCATGATGAGGACACAAGGAAGATGAATCGAGAATGGATAAACTCTAACTTTAGGTTGAAGGTCAACCACTTTCCTAAGATCGATATGAGGAAGTTTGATGGCAAGGACCCAATCACATGGATACTTCAGATGGAGCAATTCCTTGATCTACATAATATGCCACATACACAAAAAGTACAGATTGCTTCTTTATATTTAGAACCCAATCAATTTGTGTGGTATTGATGAATTTGTCCTCACAAATCACTCGTCACTTGGACAATTTTCACAGAAGAAATGATAGCACACTATGAGGATACAAGGAGCAATACCTTCTTTAGCCAATTGATAAATCTCAAGCAAAAGGGTTAAGTGACAAAGCACATTCAGAACTTCCAAAGATTGAATATAAAGGTAACAAATATTCCATATGAGCACTTGATTGATGTATTCATAGGAACTTTAAGGGATAACATTCAATGTGAGGATCGTCTTTGGGAACCCAAATCATTGGAGAATGCATTTAGGGTGGCAAAAAATGTTGAAAGTAAAAATATGGTTGTGGCTAATAGAAGGATCACTCCTAACATCTATCGAGAGAATAATGTTCCTTCTTCTAAAACACCTCAAGCTACCAGGTTGACACCTCAACAATTGGAGGAAAGAAAAGAAAAAGGTTTATGATTTAATTGTGACAACAAGTACGGTAAGGGACATAAGTTTGGTGAGAAGAAATTATTCTACATATATTTTGAAGAGGAAGAAGAACAAGAACAAGAACAAGAACCATCTCAAGATGAAAATGTAGACGTGATTTCTTCTGAAGAGTTGACTCCCACAATATCATGTAATGCATTGGTTGGAATTAGCACTCCTCAAACCCTCAATATCGAAGGATATATCAAAAATAAAAAGGTAATAGTCCTAATTGATTCTGGTAATACTCATAATTTCATTCACTATAAATTAGCCAAAGCTCTCAATTTCTTTGTATATCCAGCACCAAAGTTTCAAGTAATGATTGCAGATGGAGGAACTATCAATTGCTCAGGAAAATGCAATAATATCAATCTTACTATGGGGGAATATGTAATGAATAGTCCAATGATTTCTATACCCATGGGTGATGTCGATGTCGTACTAGGAATCCAATGGTTAAAATCATCAAGAACAATGACTTTTAATTTTTGAGAACTTTTCATGAAATTTTCATTGGAAGGAAAAGAAATTGAGTTAAGAGGTATCACAGGGAAACTCGGTAAGGTGATAAGCTCCGATGGCATGACAAAATTATTGAAAAAGGGGCATCAAGGTGTAATTGCACAACTATTCTCACTAGGTGTTCAAACATCTAAGCCATCTATTCCCCTAGATCTCCAAGGGATCACTGATAAGCATTCCAAAGTATTTGAAGATATTCCCAAAGGTCTTCCACCCACTCGAAATCATGATCATGATAT
>JASDQU010684968.1:24160-47067 GCA_032191745.1 Picea mariana | reverse complement strand
TGGAACAAATACTATCTTTAGAAGAACAACAAAAATGGGTGACCAAGATATTGGGTTATGATTTTGAAATCGTCTATAAAAAAAGGGAAGAAAAATGTTGTGGCAGATGCACTCTCAAGAAAGGATGAAGATGTTGAGACCTTTCTCTGTGCTATCTCGATCATCCAACCCGATTGGATAATAGAAGCAAGGAATGAATGGAAGAATGACGAAAAAGTGTGGACTCTCATTCAAAGGTTGCAGCAGGATTCCAATGCATTAGATACATTTACATGGAAAAATGATTCATTATGGTACAAAGATCGCTTATATTTATGTAAGAACTCCCATCTCAAATGAAAGGTACTATTGGAATTGCACACCTCTCCAGTAGGAGGGCACTCAGGATTTTTGAAAACCTACCATAGGGTCAATAAGGAATTTTTTTGGGATGGCCTTAAAACTGATGTTCAAAGGTTTGTCATAGAATGTTTGGTTTGCCAACAAAATAAGGTGGAAATAATTAAGACCCCGGGTATTTTACAACCATTAGCCATCCCAAGTCAATGCTAGGACGACGTTTCCATGGATTTCATAATAGGGTTACCAAAGTCTGAAGGAAAGAGTTTCATCATGGTGATTGTTGATAGACTCACCAAGTACGCACACTTCTATGCACTCTCTCATCCCTTCAAAGCCAGTATAGTTTCCACTGCATTCATGGAGACATTTCAAAAGATACATGGTAACCCAAAGATTATTGTAAGTGACAGAGATCCCATCTTCACTGGATATTTTTGGACATAATTATTTTCTTGTTTGGATGCTCAATTGGCTCATAGCTCATCCTATAATGCTCAATCTGATGGAAAAACCGAGATAGTGAACAAATGTCTGGAAGGCTACCTTAGTTGCTTTGTCTCTGATAAACAAACAAAATGGTTGAAATGGTTACCCTTGGTAGAATGGTGGTATAACACTTCCTTTCATACTGCAACAAAAATGACACCATTTATGGCACTCTATGGATACCACCCTCCTTCCATCACTTCTTCTCTAAAATAAAATAAAAAATCTAAGGTTCAAGCAGTGGAATATCACATTGAGCATCAACAATAAGTTCTCCAAATCTTAAAGGACAACCTGACGATGGCACAAAATCGCATGAAACAACAAGCAGATCGACATCGTAGTGAAATAAATTTTGAAGTAGGGGATTGGGTGTTTTTAAGACTACAACCATACAAACAGATGTCCCTCAAGCAAGCCAAGAAGGATAATAAATTATCACCAAAGAACTATGGCCCTTATAAGGTATTGCAAAAGATTGGTACTATGGCATACAAATTGGAGTTGCCTGCATCTTCACGAGTACACCCAGTTTTCCATGTTTCATGCTTAAAGAAGGTTATAGGCTACAAGATCCCAGTTCAAACTATATTTCCAGAACTTGATGAAGAAGGAAAAATCATATTGGATCCTGAAGCCATCACTGACACAAGAATTCGCCAGCTGAGGAATAGATCCATTTCAGAGTATCTCGTTAAATGGAGGAAACTATCGGCTGAAGATTCCAGTTGGGAAGATGATTCTTTTATACAGAAGCATCCATAGTTACTCAAGCGTTGTGGACAACACTTGTCTCAAGGGGAGGGGCATGTTAATCCCTAAATAGTGTCTCATTACCCCTTAATTGGGGCATATTACATTAGCAATGTTAATTTATTTATGTCGGCTTGAGTCCATTAGTTGTAATTGTACCTCGTAGTCTCCTATATATACCAAGGAGACATTTTCATTTGGAATCATCTTGTATTTGGACATTTATGTGGAGTATAAGGAATTTTCCCGCTCGAAGAGAATTATTACTTGAAAGTCTTTCTTTTTCAAAGCATCGAGTACTTATTCTGAGGTTTTTCTATGCTATATTACATGGGCTCATCATACTCAACCTGTGTATCTGTCAAAGTTTGTTTCATCCATAGAACCTGTGTACAACATGCTACTGCTGCAATATACTCTGCTTTGGTTGTAGATAAGGTTATTGATGATTGTTTCTTGCTTAGTCATGATACTAAACACTCACCTAAGTAGAACATTACTGCATTGGTGCTTCATCAGTCATCAATGCAACCTGCCCAATCTGCATCTGTGTAGGAAATAAGTGATAGATCCTTTCCTTTTGGATACCATAATCCAAACTCTTTTGTTCCTTTGAGATATCTAAAAATCCTCTTCACTGCTAATACATGTGATTTCTTTGGTGTTGCTTGAAATTGTGCCACCTATCCAACTACCTGCATTACATCTAGTTTGGATGTTGTCACATATAGTAAGCTACCAATCATTGACATGTATTTCCACTGGTTTGTAGACTTTGAATCATCATCTTTGCTCAACTTGCAAATGGTTTGCATAGGAGTGATAATTGGTTTACAATCTTCCATTCTGAACCTATTTAGCATTTATATTTTATACTTAGTTTGAGAAATAAAAATTCCTTGGTTGCTTTCATGTATCTGAAGACCCGGAAAGAATGATAGTTCTCCAAGTAATGACATTTCAAATTCATTATGCATATCCTTTGCAAATTTATGGCTTAACCTGTCATCAGTACTTCCAAAAATAATATCATCAACATAAACTTAAATTAATAAAATACTATCTTGAGTTACCTTGATGTAGAGGTTGTTGTTTGCACTTCCTTTTCTGAACCCTACCTATTGTAGATATTTATCCATTCTAGAGTACCATGCTCTAGGATCCTGTTTTAGAAAATACAAGGCCTTATTCAATTTACACACATAATTTGTGTTCTCTGACAACTGTAATCCTTCTAGTTGTTCGATGTAGACTTCTTCTTCAAGTTCCCCATTCAGAAAAGTTGATTTCAAATCCATCTGATACACTTTAATATTCTTAGAGCACACATAAGATAAAAGCAATCAGATTGCTTCCATTCTGGCAACTGGGGAAAATGTCTCTTCAAAGTTGATTCCTTCAACCTGTGTGTATCATTTACATATCAATCTGGTTTTGTTCCTTGTAACCTGTCTGTATTCATTCAATTTATTTTTGAATACCCACTTTTTGCCAATCAAATTCTTATTGTTTGGTCTTGGAACCAATTCCCAAGTGTCATTCTTCTCTATTTGATCCAATTCTTCATCCATGACCTTATTCTAGAATTCACCCTTGCTAGCCTCTTCAAAATTGTTTGGTTCAATCGTAGATGAGAGTGCTAGGTGCATTTGTTCTGGTGAACAGATTCTTCTTCTAGTCTCAACTCTTGCATCTTTGTTTCCGATAATCTGATCTGAAGGATGATTCTTCTGTACTCATTTGTTGGTTGTCTTTTGAGGCACTTGTTGAACTTTCTCTTCTACTTTTGTCTGATCCTCTTCATCTTCCCCTTCTACTTCTTCTTCATCTTTTTCTTCTTCTTCATAAAGTTGTTCCATTGATTCATTTTCTTCTTCCTTTAATTCTCATCCACCTATTTCATCAATTGTTACATTGTTGCTTTCCACAACTTTGTTCAACCTCATATTGTAATACTTGTATGATTTTCTTGTACTTGAGTAACCAACAAGTACTCATTTGTCCACACAAGAGTCAAACTTTCTCATTCTTCCATCTTCTCTTTTGATGTAACATTTGTTTCCAAATACTCTGAAGTGCTTCACATTTGTTGTTCTTCCTTTCCATAGCTTGTAGGGAGTTTTTCCAGTGTTGTTTCTGAGCATTACCCTGTTTTGAATGTGAACTATTGTATGCACTGCATGTGTCCAAAAAATCTCTGTCAATTTGGAATCCATTAGCATTTTTCGAGCCATTTCCTATATTGTCTTGTTCTTTCTTTCAACAACTCCATTCTGTTGAGGTGTCCTAGCAACAGAGAATTGCCTTTTTATTCCATGTCTGTTGCAGGTCCATAAATTCATTTGAAGTGAAGTCTCCTCCATTATCAGATATCAAACATTTGATTTTTGAATCCATTTCATTTTCAACCATTTCCTTGCAGACCTTGAAGTTTTCAAAAGATTCTGACTTATTCTTGAGAAAGCAAACTGCAGTCATTCTTGTATAATCATAAACTAATAACATAAATTATTTCTCATATTTTAAACCCTTTGTTGTAGTTGGCCCAACTAGATCAGTATGCACAATTTACAGTGGTCTTGTCATTGAGTATTCCTTTGATTTGAACTTGATCTTTGTTTGCCTTCTTTGTTGACAATGTTTGCATAAAGTGTTGGTTGGTTTCGTGATCTGGGGAATTTCTCTAACGGCTTCCTTTCTGCTAACTTTGATAAGGTTTTCAAAGTGTATGTAACCCATTATTTTGTGCCATAGCCAACCTTCATCTTCCTTTCCTAGACAACACTTTTCATTTCCAATTTCACTTAGTACATATATGTTGCTTGAAGTTCTTGCAGTTGTTTCAATCAATTTTCCTGAACCTTCTTTTCTTATCTCACATTTCTATGAATCGAAAGTAATTTTATGACCTTGGTCACACATTCCACTTACACTTAGAATATCATGTTTATCATGTTTCATATCTTCTACTAGTGGAACATTTTTTGCCTTGGCCGTATTCTTGTTTCCAATATTGAATGTACCTTTTAATTTGATTTTAGTTGAATCATCATTTTCGAAGGAGACTGGTCCATCTCTTTCCTTTCTTAATGTAAGAAACATGTCTTTATCACCTGTCATGTGTTTTGAACAACCACTTTCAACATACCAACCACGTTTATTCTACTTATCTTGTAAATCAAGTGTGCATTCTTCATTGCTATACCGATTCTGCTTTCTTATCCATGTCCTCTTCTGAGGTTCCTGTCTGTGACTGTTGTTGTTCTGTTGTGGTTCTCTAGGAGGGACTATCATTCTGCAATATTTGGCCATGTGTCCAAAGTTGTTACACTTGTAGAATTCCACTTAAGTGCTAAATGATTCAAACCCATTGTAAATTCTTCTCTGTGTTTCTCTAGGCCTTCTTGGATAACCCTTTTGTGTATGACTTTCAAAGTTGTTTATGTTCCTATTGTTAGCTCTGCAATTCACAAATTTATGTTCAAAATTATTGCATGCATAACATAAACCAAAAAATATAGTTTGATACATGGGAGTTGAATATCTTTTGAAATGAGTTACTCTTATGAATCTTTCTTCTTCCTGACGTCGATCTGTTTCTATTGATTGTTGATTCTGAAATCTGAATCTTCTCGGTGGAAGAGTGTCCTTGTAATGTTCCTTGTAGGTCTTCCTATTCCCTTTGATTGTTTCTGCATAGCTTTTTGGATATGTTTATTGTTTTGTTGTTTTGGAGCTTCATCCCTTTTTTTTTCTGATTGTATCCAAGTCTGGACTTGTCATGATGAGGCTTTTGACTGTTGATAATGTCATCCAAAACTTTTGAGTTGTTCTGCATTTTTTTTTTTTTGAAGATCCTTTCTTAATGTGACAATCTCTGCTTCCAAATTTCCAATGATCTTGTCTCTTTCTTCCAGTTGTTCTTTGAGTGCTTCGTCAATTATTTTATATTCTTCTATTTGAACCTTCAAATTTGTGATCATTTGTTCTAGTTCCTAAGTGTCTTCTTTCTTGTCTAGTTCTGCTTGTAGATTCTTGTTTTTCTTCTTTTCTCTTCTTATAACTTCTATGGAACACAACAATTCTTCTCGGCAGTCAACTTCCGCCTCTTCATATTCTTCTTTGGTGTCTTCTTTATCAGAGTCTTAGACTACCATGAATAGAACTTTTTCTGTCTCACTGTCACTAACTTCATCTTCATCTGATGAGGAGATGTCTTCTTTGGTGCATAAGTTTTTCTTGAAAGCTTTCTTTGTGGTTCTTGTGACTTTATGTGTTTGTTTGTTATTTGAGTAATCTTCATCATTCCTCTTATTTTTCTTATGAGGACATTTGTTATAAAAATGACCAATACCATCACAATTAAAACAAATCAATGGAAAATTACCTATATATATGTCGTTGGTTCCCTTGTTCAATCTTCTGACAAAGTTGGTCATTTCTTCATCATCTTTTGAGATGTCACTGTTGTTGCTATGTTCTTTTTCTTTTTGTTTTCCCTTTTTCTTTGGCCTTTTGGATGCTTTAAAATATGCTTCTTTTATATCTAGATTTTCCTGTTCAGTTCTCATTTCTTATGTTGTGAATATTCCATGTAGTTCGTCCATGCTTATTGATTATAGATCTGCTCTTTCTTCTAGTGATGATATCTTAGGATCAAATATCATAAGAAGAGATCTTAGTACCTTTTGAACAATTACAAATTATTTAATTTCTTCTCCCAATCCTATGATTGCATTTACTATTTCATCGACTCATAAGAAGTAAGCTGCAATATTCTCATCTTCCTTCATCTTTAGTTGTTCGAACTGACCTCTGTAAGTTTGAAGCTTTGTTGCTTTGAATTTTTAATCTCCTTCATAAATATTTTGAAGCTTGTCCCAAATCTCTTTAGTGGATTTAAAATGTATAACTTTGGTGTATATTGATTCAAAAACACCATTCAAAAGTGCATTTGTGGCTTTGGAATTATTTTTCCTGAGTTTTATTGCTCTTTCATTTGTCAGTGTAATTGTTGGTTCTTTGTATCCATCTACAACTAATTGCCAAATTTCAAATCCCTGTGCATGTATATATATTTTCATCCTTCTTCTCCAGAATGCATACTTTTGTCCATCAAACTATGGTATTCCATTTTTATACATGTTATTGCTCTCCATGATCTACCTTTCAATGGTCAAACTGATTTCTGAAGGAACCTGCGCTGATTCCAATTGTCGGATTACTGAGAGGGGGGGTGAATTAGTAATAGAGCAATCTAATCCATAAAATGCAAGTGTTATATCAATGTAGCATTATCATTCAATAGTTGCAGAGTAAATAAACAATGAACAAATGAGAAATCATACACATACATAGTACACCAGTGTTTTTACCTGCAAATATATCAAAACTCATACCATTATCCATCAAACAAACTTGGGTACATTACCCAAACCATTGTGCTACCGAAATTCGCTACCATACTTTCTTCATGGGTTGACATCAATGACAACCAACTCAATTAATCAACAATTCCCACCAGGGGGATGCTTTCTCAAGCGTCGCTCAGGTTTTTATGTGTAAGGAGATTGTTAGTCTAATGACTAGAACGAAGACTTATGACACTACTCCAGACAATCATGCCAATGGAGGTGTTATCGATAATCCCTCCACTTCCACTCCTCGTCCATCCTCCACCCCTCTTCAGATCGAGAGGCCTGTTGTTGACTTAGTTTTGTGTCCGCCCAAGGGCACAATTTAAAAATCGGTATTTAATCCAAGTGCACATGCTACTCAAAACTACAACATTGTTGAAGACTTGGCACAAGCACCTTATGCTATGTCGATGCTTTAAGTTCTACAAAATTGTCCAAGTCAACATAAAACCCTATTGTCAGCCATTGGAGTTGTGGATCCAGAGGCATCAAATATGATTATGTTTAATCTAGACTATTTTAAATTGAGGCTCTCCCACCACTTGGCATTCCAAATTCACACCATGGTTCGTGGGAAGAACATCCATCGCATTGTTCTAGATGAAGGAGCTTATGTTAAGTTTTGAGCTATTATTAGGTTTCTTTTCAATTTAATAGATAAAAATAGCATAGGTAGGATCATTGAGAGAAACACAATCACAAGATACACAACATTTATCCTGGGAAACCCTCATGGGGGAGAAAACCCAACAAAAACTTCCTTAATATAGATAGCCAATACAATGTCAAGACAATAAACCAAAACACTAGAGAATATCCAATATTTAGCAATGTGCCTCTCTCTTCCTTCTTCTCCCAACTGCATCTACCAAACTTGTGCACCACATGAGCGAATGAGTGAGTGAGATAATGAGGCATTGGCTTCCATTATTTATACAAACTGGCAGGCGCTGGAAAGATGTCTCTTCATTGGGCAGGGCCAACTTGTCTTCTTAGTGGTTAAAACCACTTTAATTAGCATGGGGACTGAGTTCTCAATCTGCATAATATATTTAGGTTTTGACCAATCCACAAAGGGGATTTGGTCAATTACAATGCCCGACATGATTAATCCAAAAAAGGGGATTGATCTAATGAATAATAAATCAATAATAAATAGAATACTCTTTGCAGTTACAATATTTCAACACTCCCCCTTAACAAGAAGGGTATTCTCATCCGGAGAGAGAGAGGGAAACAACATCAACAACATCTGTAACACTGACTTGCAAATCTATAAATCATCGGAAGTTTTTATCATCATCGATATCATCATCCAGTAGGGAGATGGAATGGAATCATCATCATCTGCATGAACATGGATTAGTATAACACTAATACATCATTATCATCAATAACAAAAAAAGGTTGATACAACATCACAGCATGAAGGCTGGAGCATCATCAACATCAACACTAGTATGGAAATATTCAGCATGAAGCTGGCATCTCAACAACATCAACACAAAGCTGGAAATGTTCAACATGAGGTTGGAACCTCCACAACATCAACATGAAGATGGAAATATTTAGCACAAGGCTGGCATCACAACAACATCAGCACGAAGCTGGAAATCTTCAACACTAGGCTGGCATCACAACAACATCAACATAAAGTTGGAAATATTCAGCACAAGGCTGGCATCAAAACACTACTCCCCCTTTCGAGGGAGGTCCTTTCGGACTACACCAAGCTTGTCTCGAAAGTTTTCAAACTTTACACAAGACAGAGGATTGGTCAACACATCTGCAACCTGTTCATTCATGATAACATATTAGATATTTATGGATCCTCTCTGCACCATATCATAGATGTAATGATATTGGATTTCTATCTTTTTTGACTTGTCATGGAACATAGGGTTCTCTGTCATTTTTATGAAACTCTGGTTATCACATAGAATCATGGTTGCTTCCATCTCCAGATCGAATAGACCTTTCAACAACTTCTGAAGCCATATGGCTTCGCAACTGGTGGAACATGCAACAATGTATTATGCCTCTATCGTGTTGAGAGCAATACTTAATTGCTTCCTACTCAACCATGAGATCATGGTTGACCCCAGCTTGAAACAACATCCCAAAGTGTTCTTTTTTTCAGAGACACTTCCAACCCAATCTGAATCGCTATAACCACTCAGTTTAAATTCATGATCTCCATTATAACTGAGACCAAAATCTAATGTACCCTTAAGGTACCTCATCACATGTTTTGCAACAATCAGGTGAACACGTCTAGGATCTATTAGAAATTGACTCAAGGTGTTCACAGCAAAACATATATATGGCTTGTTGTTTTTCAAATACATCAACTATCCAATGATCTGTCTGTACAACATAACATCAATCAATTCTGACGAAGTGTCAATCAGAAGCTTCAACTTTGTTTCCATGGGTGTATTCATGGATTTGCATTCCAACATATCAAACCTCTTCAATATTTCAACTGCATGCTTCCCTTGGTTAAGGAAGATCTTCTCTAGGCTCTGCAAGACCTCAAGACCTAAGAAATAGTGCATTAGGCCAAGGTATTTCATCTCAAATTCTACAATGAGCCTCTTCTTACAATCAATGATGAGATTTTCTTCTCCAGTTGGAAATAAGTTGTCCACATATAACAACAATATAACATGCTCATCATTCATAACCTTGAAGTATAGGTTAGAATCAACTTTACTCTTGGTAAAGCCCAAGCTCATCAGGAAACTGTCAATTCTTCCATACCAAGCTCTAGGAGCTTGTTTCAATTAGTACAGAGCCTTCTTCAATCTACAGACATGAGTATTTATGTCTTCAACTTCAAATCCTTGATTTTTTCTATATACACTTCCTCTTCAATGACACCATTTAAGAAATTTGTTTTCACGTCCATTTGGTGTAACTTCCATTTCATCTTAGTTGCAAGGGCTATGATGGTTTTGATTGAAGTGTATCTGGCTATAGAAGCAAACATCTATTTATAATCAATTCCTTCCTTTTGACAAAATCCACGAGCTACAAATCTTGCTTTATATTTCTCAATACTTCCATCAACAACATGTTTTATTTTGTATAGCCATTTAGAAGATACCACATCCTTTCTCTTCGGTCTGGGAACTATTTATCATGCATCATTATTTATCATGGATTGGTATTCTTCTGCCATAACATCTACCCATTATTTCTTCTAAATGGCTTCTTCAAAGAAATTAGGCTCCTTCTCTAAGACATCACACATCAAATCCATATAATTGGAGAATGGCTTGGGTTTCTTGACTTGTCTCATGGTTCCTTCAGGGCACCATACTTCTCTCCATGTTGAATAAGTTCTCTTTCCCAGGATGGTTTTATATTGTGGGAGATCATCATCTAGGGAGGTTCTTGAGGTTCTATTATGTCACGATCTTCTAGAATCTCTTCATCAGGGGAAGTTATGACTTCCCTCACTAGTTCTACAACTCTGGGAGCTACAGGTTCTTCTTCAAATATTTCTTCAAGCTCACATCTTCTTGATTTCTTGAGTCTTGCATATTCATCAAAGGTTACATCTCTGATGATCTCAATATAATGGTAATCTGGTATATAAATTCTGAAGGCCTTGGAGACCTCACAGTATCCAAAAAATATTCCCTTCTTTCCTAAAGGGTCCAACTTGGATCTTTTCTCTTTCGGAATGTGTACAAATACTAGATAGCCAAATATTTTGAGATGGCTTACTTCTAGCTTCTTTCTGGAGAACATCTCTTCGGGGGTTTTGAACCCAAGTGAACTATGGGATAAATCATTATGTACATATGGTGTTTTTCTTGTTGCTTCTGCCCATAAGTGCATTGGAAGATCTTGATTGTGGATCATAGTCTTCACCGCTTCCATTATAGTTTTGTTCTTTCTTTCTGCTACACCATTTTGTTGGGGATTGTAGGGAGTGGTGAGATCCCTCTTGATCCCGACTTCTTTACAAAATTTTACAAACTCTTTTGAGGTGTATTCTCCTCCATTATGTGACCTTAGTATCTTGATATTTCTTTCAGAGAGATTCTCTATCAAGGATTTGAATTGCTTGAATTTACCGAACACTTCATCTTTTGATTTCAAAAAGTAAACCCAGGTTTTGCGAGAATAGTCATCAATAAAAGACACATAGTATACATACCCACTGATGGAGGTTGATGGCTTTGAGCCACATACATCTGAGTGAATGAGCTCTAGGACTCCTTATGCGTTATTGTCTCTCTTCAGGAAGGGCTTGTTGATGTTCTTTCCTTGTGCACATCCATTGCACACACCTTCATGGTCAACCTTGAATTATGGTAGACATGTTACTACCTTTATTACATATGGTAATGCCTTGTAGTTGATGTGAGCTAGTCTTCTATGCCATAGTTCACATGGAATCTCAATGGTATGAGTCAAGGCTTCTTCTAGGTGACCTTTTAGCTTATACAAGCCACCTTCTTCTTCTACAATAACAATTGCTTCTTCTATGGTTTTTCCTTTGGGCCACATACGAACTTCTCCATCTATGAAAGAAACTTTGAAGCCTTTCTTCTCTAAAGATGAGATAGAAAGTAAGTTCTTTGACAAACTTGGTACATATAGTACATCCTTCATCTTCATTAGGGTCTCTAAATTAAGTTTGTAATTTGATTCTCCTACTCCTTTGATAGGGTACTGGTAGTCATCTCCAAGTGTAATTTTCTGGGGAAAGTTCTCTTATGTAAGGCAAGAGAGAATGACTCTTTGACCTGTCATGTGTTTGGAAGCACCACTATCTATGAGTCAAGTGTCCTCACTAGGTGACACTGATATTGAGAGGGAATATATTAAGACATAGTATTCAATCTATTCTGTTATCATCTTTGTGGGTGGCTCTTCATCTTCAACTGTGTGGGCATGGTGCCTCTTGTTTCTCTTCTTGTATTCTTCTCTTCTAGCTGGAAAATTCTTAGCAATATGTCTCATCTTGTCACAATGGTAACATTGGTAGGATGAGAAATCTCTTTCTCTTCTTTGACCTTTCTGAAACTTATAGAATCTCCTTGGAGGGTGAGATTCTTTATGGATGAATTTGTTTGGGGAGTGAGACTCCTTATGTTGATGAGTTTCTTTTTGGAAGTAAGACATATTCCTTCCTTCTTTAGTATGAGCAACTAGGGCTTGATATTCATCTCTTGATAGTATTGCTTCTTGGTTAGCTACTCTTTCTTCTTATTGAACACATTCTTCCCAAAGACTGTCAAATCTTATCACCAATTGCTTCTAGTTGTTCCATGAATTGTGATATTCTACATAAATATTCATGAACTGTTTCTCCTTTCTGCATCCTTGTAATTTTGAGTTGAGTTCTTAGTTTCATCTTCTGGTTGATCTTCTTTCCTTCATACATTCTGGTTGGGGCATCAAAAATTTCTTTTGGATTTTTCTTTGAATCCACTTGAGGAATCAAGTGATCTTTAATAGAATCTGTAATGATTCTTTTAGCCCTAACTCTGTCCTTTCGGTGTTTTTCTTTAGTTGCAGCATCGGTAGGTTCTGGTACATATTATTTGATGAATCTTGCTAGGTCATTCTCTTCAAGAATGAGTGTAATCCTATACTTCCATGCATGGAAGTTTTTCACACCTTCTAGCTTGTCAACAAGCTTAGTGCTTGCAAACATCTTGACCTGGAGCTAGGAAAATGACCAAAAATTGAAAATGCTCAAAATTTAATTATGAACTTACCAGGAGGTGCACTTGGCTGAGGTGAGTATTCTGGTGCAGTTAGATTTCAAAAAATGCAAATTTTCCCCTTCAAACTGAACCAATGGAATTCTGGACTGGTACTTCTAGTATTGGTTCTGGTTTCCTGGTTATCTATTTTTTTGGTACCAGTGAAAACTAGGGTTTCACTTTTCGGGAGTTCTATCCACTAAAAAAAGTGTGTTGAGACTTCCAAAGAGTTTGCTAGACTAGGGCACACTTCCTTGATGAGTTTTAGGCTAAAATTCCTCTTCAATAAAAAACCCTAATTTTCTTGTATGGCAACCATGGCGTTTTTGCTTATCTAGTGAAATATGCTCTCTTCAGCTTAGCTCTGAAACCATGTTAAGTTTTGAGCTATTATTAGTTTTCTTTTCAATGTACTAGATAAAAATAACATAGGTAGGATCACTGAGAGAAACACATTCACAAGATACACAACATTTATCCTGGGAAACCCTCATGGGGGAGAAAACCCAACAAAAACTTCCTTAATATAGATAGCCAATACAATGTCAAGACAATAAACCAAAACACTAGAGAATATCCAACAATGAGCAATGCACCTCTCTCTTCCTTTGTCTCCCAACTACAGCTACCAAACTTGCGCACCAAATGAGCGAATGAGTGAGTGAGATAATGAGGCATTGGCTTCCTTTATTTATACAAACTGGCAGGCGCTGGAAAGGTGTCTCTTCATTGGGCAGGGCTGACTTGTCTTCTTAGTGCTTAAAACCACTTTAGTTAGCCTGGGGTGGGACTTCTCAATTTGCATAATATATTAGGGTTTGACCAATCCACAAAATCGGATTTGGTCAATTACAATTCCTGACATGATCAATCCACAAAAGGGGAATGATCTAATGAATAATAACTCAATAATAAATAGAATACTCTTTGTAGTTACAATATTTCAATATCTTCCACATGTGTCATGTCTTTGTCCTACTAGAGAGCCATTGGTTCTCCTAAACTTCACAAGTATCCTACCACCCTTAAAGTGTATTTGATGGACATGGTTTCCAACCTTACAGACTCTTGCAATATTTTGTTGTCGAATTAAAGGGAAAAGTCATTTCTATCAAAATTGAAGTGGTTGATGTGCCCCTGGATTCTAATTTATTGCTTGGTCGCAGTTGGTTCTATGCGATGAATGTCATTGCTTCTTCAGTCTTTCACATTTTTCAATTTTCCCATCAAGAGAAAATTGTGACTGTTGACCAACTTAATTATTGCACTCCGTATCTCCATAATTCTTCAGCGAATAATATCCCTTTGCTGGGACAGTCCGTTCTTAAGTACGAAAGTGTGGAGGTAGGTCTCCTCAAGGATTCCTCACTCATGGGATTTTTTCCATTAACTCCCCCTGATCCCCCACATGAGGTGGCCATGTTAAATATGATTACGACTAAGTTGCAATGATCCTTGAGTAGTTCCTATCCCATATGCCACTGAAAAACTAGGTAACATTATGTCACTTAGTCTAGCAGAGTCTCGTCTTCCACAAGATTTGGTACCTAAACCTTCCCTTCCTTTGCCTATATCAGTTGATCCTCTTTATTCCACCCTCTTTGGTGAACCTATCCCTATTAGTAACCATGAGTCTAAGTGAGTGCAGAAGAAGAGTCAACAGACAAACCAAATCTTGGGGGGCATATCTCCAGCCTCTGGACATCATACTGAAGTTAAACCGCCAACTTCTTATGATGATGTTGGGGGAAAAGTACCAACCTCTAAACACCATGTTGGAAGAAACCCCACCAATAGGTATCGATCAACATACCAACCTCTAAACACCATGTTGGAAAAAAACCCATCAATAGGTATCGATCAACATACCAACCTCTAGAAATCATGTTGGGAAGAGGTTTGTTCATGGGTATTGCACCGATCACAATTTATTCTCGTTTTCAAGCTTGTTAAAAATGAAACCAACTCTGAGCAAAACTCACTTTTTGTGTCAAGCTCGTTAAAAAATGAAACATACTACGAGCATACTTTGTTGTCCTTCAAACTCATTAAACCATGAAGAGTCGTATTTCGAGTGGTAGTTTACCCCTTTTTTCGGCCTCATAAGACTAACTACGAAAAAGGTATACTATAGTCAATCATGACTAGAAGAGTTCTCCCTTGTATTGTTTTACACTTTTTCGGGCTTGGGGGACTAAATTTACAAAAAAGAACATCCATGGAGTCATCTTTAAGATATTTTCAGACTCTCTAAACATGAAAAGGCCATCGATTTTTCCTTCTTTGGACTCATAAAACATGCATTGAAGGACCCATATGGGGTCGAACCTCTCCTTCTTCAGCTTCGTTAAACATACGATGAGGGACTCATCTCATCGAACATGAGCTATACCAAGGATCTGTTATTCTCCTCAAGATCATTAAAAAAAAAAGGTACTCACCAATCATGGTGGGGGGGGAATTGAAGGAAGTGGGTCAAGTTTTTGGAAAGCATTATGGCAGTTGTCTGTTGTCACCCTTGAACATGGCACTTGTTTGTGTCTTGTCTTATAGTTGGGTAATTTGCTTGTCTCTGAGTCATATCAATTCTAGGAGTCCTCATACTCCTTTGTCTCACCCGAAGAGTGCCTCGATGATCGTCGCACTATGTTTTTGTCTATATCTCAGCTGATTCAATGCTTCCAAGTCACTTGTCATGCCTCTCAATGTTCAATGGAAGTTTCACTTCAAACCAACCACTCTGTAGTGTTATCATCTTTCATCCTCATGTCAATTCATCATCATTTGATATATCATCTCATATCACTTTCATGTGTCAGTTTCGTTTTGATGATGGGGGAAAACATCATGGCCCTTCTTCGACAAGTATGTTCCTGTCAACTTCAACACATTATCCAAGAATTAGACTTAGAAACCATTTATCACCTTGGAGCATGCATGCCTCAATGGCAGGTTTCCTCGCCTTCAAAAGTAGGTTTACACCATTTACCTCTGATCTAATGATTCCATGAATGTTCAACTTCAACTCATTTATTCACATTTGTTGGAATGTACTAAGGTACCTTGGGAGTCACTTTCATCATAGGTGATTTCCCTCGCACTTGTTAACGATATACATTAACGATCGGTAATCAAGTGGTTTCTACCATGTTTGGCATCAAGTCATCTATTCACATGGCTAGAATTGTACTATTTGGGATAGGGATGAAGACCCTAGGTTGGACGCTCACTCTATCATATGCTTTACCCAGGTTGCAATGGATATATTTGAATATGTAGAATATTCTAGTATAACCACCATATTGGAAATCTCACTGATGTATATGTTGTCACATTAATCCACTTTGTATTGGTTCATGGCTATGTTTTTGTGTTATCGTAGCTCCATTGTGCATTCTTTTGTGGCTACGATTAGATCATGTCATGGAGGTATAGATCCACATTGTATATTTGGTGGACATGCCCTTAGTCAGTATTTTCATGGATCCATAGTGTATTGGTCGACGACCAAGCTTTGAGTCAGTTTACTCCGAGCATAGGTATGCCTTCCTCGGGAATGATACATATATATTGCTTCATGTTTGTTTGCAACTTCCACCATTCTCTCCTACTCCAACACCCTTACAATAATATTTTGTAAAGTGTTTTGGCCATCAGTTTCTCCTTTGACCTCACACTTTAGGCGGAATTTGCTACACACCAAATTCCCACACTACTAAGTGTGGATTTGTCACACTTAAGTGAGGGAGTGTTTTTCATGATCCCTACACATGTCGAGGGAGAAATTTATCATATGAAGGTAAAAATACTATGTGCACAAGTATTATTCATTTTTATTGAAAAAAGAAAGTTAATTTAGTGTGAGAATCCACCTCACATCCAGTTTCCTACTCTCAAGGAGAAGTTGAAAGTCTCATGGATGGTTGAGATATTTTCTCAAACCAATATCCTAATTTCATGGATCTTGAGAGATATTTTCTCCATAAAATCCTTGAGAGATATTTTCTCCCTAAAAATCTTGGAGATCCCAATTTAGTGGATCTAGTGAGTGATCTTCTCCATGGTGGTTAAACCTCCAACTCCTATATAATGTGTGCATTCCAAGGTAAAGGGGAAGAGAGGATTTCAAAGTGTCAAACCTTTGATCTTGTGAGGATAATTCATCAAAGCATCATCATTTTGATCTTGAGACATTCAGGCAAGGGTTGGACAATAGAGCTTGGAGGAGTTGTTGCAATGTCAACGTTGGTTTGTAAGTACTCCACCAATACCATGTTTCTCCATTAATATAACTTGGCAAATTTCCTTAATAATGTTGTTTATACATGTATGTCTATATTGATATGTGTGTTCTTGTCTAATGATATATTGTAGGAGTAGAAGGTGTTGTTCTATTCCTTTCATACTTTCTTCATCACGATAGAAGCTTGGACAACAAGACCAAAGATTGAAGATTAGCAAGGACAACCGTCGAAAAGGAGTAAGTCACACTTATTTCTTCTATCTTCTCTATCTATAGACATAAAGAATAGATCTAAAGGAATGTTAGTGTCCATTTGTTTGTTTTTCTATTTTGGAAAATAGGGGTCTATATATCCAAGGGAGATTTCACATGTCCGCAAGGGAAATATTATGTAACAAGTATTAAAACAGGAGATTCTAATGGTTTTTGGGAAAAATCCATTAATATTGTTGTTTATTTAAATAATTTAATACTCAATTTCTATGACTCCACATCCACTCTAAGCATAAGAGGATAACTATGTGTGAATCCACACCACAACACGTATGCCTGAATAGCAGGGCTTACAATAGACATGGGGAGCTAACTTGCCTATGATGAGGCAATACAACTTGGACCAAAAAACTCTGGTGTGTCGGGTACAACTGATCATGCACCCCCTACATCACATATGCAACATTAATTCAGGTACAACAAGCATCTAAAATGCTTTACATCAACAAAAAGGTTAATAATATGTCCAATATACAAGCCCATTACAACATTAAGATCATTCTCATCTCATTACCATCACTTTGCTTTGCCTCTCCATCTTTATTGTGCCTTCTTTTTCTTCAATGTCATTGTCTTGGATTTTTCATATTCACCCATGCATTATTTGCCAGACTAGCCAATTCTAACAAAAAAACACTACACTTCATATTGAGTTGGCTAGACTCAATATTACAATTAACTTCAATAATTCCAAGACATTTTCAATACCAATGTGAATGGAGATCCACAACTTTTAATTTACAATCATTATAATTTTCAAATGCTCAAATTTAATAACATATATTCACCTGAGATGTAGATACAAAAAATCTTCCATTAAATATTAATGAGATGAGACAACTCCACCAAACTTTGGCCCAACCACTCAAATGAATGAGCCTATTTTCCATGCATCTAATTCAATGGAAAATGGATCTATTGTGCAAGTCCATTCAAGACAATAACATTTCCTTTATTATCCACATCAACAATAGTTGAACCTCCCTCTTCGATCTCACTAGCAAGCATGTTGAAAACATATTGACCAACTATTCAAGAAATATAGTGTGCGCCATGAATCCATAAAAACAAATAAAATATCTCTAGTTTTCTCATCTTGTACGAGTGGGCCATCATAGTAGTTGTGAAACATTTTTCTACAGATCTATGCAAGCTGGATTTACTGCTCCCTTATGTAATTCTAAGACTCTTCTACGTGTTGAACATGCAAATGAATATTGCAATGCCACTCATGCACAAAAAAATGCAGTAAGAGGCATGTGCACTCTTATACGGGATTTTAACTCTGAATTCGATGGACATCAGACAAGATTGTGATGACGTGAGTGATGAATCTTTTGGCAGTGGGCGACAACAGATAGCATACACTCATTCTTTCAGCTAACAACAATCCAATATCCTCCACGGAGGTCCCGACTCCTTCATGTAGACAAATGATGATCGACCACCTCTGGCTCACACATTCTCTGCATCGATATCGCCCTCTCAAATTGGTTTTTTTAATCAAACGAAGAACACACAAATTCATGCTACAAACAAACTATAGAAACACACACAAAACAAGCTACTTTACTCTCGACATGTTCCTGGGCACTCCCGTGAGGGAGTTATGCCCAGTTAAGCCCTGATACCATATTAAATCGGGAGAGTAGAGTAAAATACACAAAACGATACGTCAAACACACTATTGAACTAATGTAAAGATGCATATAAATACAACATGATGCAATCTTCATGGTTGAGCAAATATCTCAACCTCGCACCATTTTAGGACTCTTTGTTGGAGAGAATCTCTCTCACAACCGTCTAGATCTAACCATACACTCTACTTAGATAACCAATAATAATCAAAACCAAATATATGAGCACACATAATACAAATAGTTATTATGTATTCTAACAACAAGTGTCAGGAAATGAGAAACACTTCCACACTAAACCTAGTAGAAGAAAAGAAGAATTTAATCAACTATGAAAATGACAAAGCAATCATACAGTACACAAAGATTTTACCCTAGAAACCCAAATCAGGAAAACCATTGTTCCTTGAGTGTTCTCCTCTCTTTTTGTCTTATTCAATCTAAATAAAAGGTTACATGTCTAACCTTGGTCCACACCTAAGACACAATCAACAACATACCCTCTTTCCTGCACAAGAACAACCCTGTAGCCAATTTGGCTTACATATGCATGACCATCAACCTACATCTAAAGATTTCTCTAAACATTGTCTATCCTACAATTAATTGATTATCATTAGACTTTATGACCTTAGAACATGCCTCTTTATAGGCTTTACAAAATGAAAAACCCTAAAGACTTGGCACCCAAAAATGGTTACAGATCCATGCAGATCATCGGCTACAAATCCCGCAAAGCTCAAGATTTTGTTACAGTCGACTCCAAGTCAAATTACCAGTCAGCCTTCATTCAGTATTCAATCAGTCGCCACATGCCCACCTGTCGACCTCTTGTTGATTGACCTCTTCAACTTGTTGTCGATCTACCTTGGCTCTCGACCTGTTGTCGATCCACCTCGACTTCGACCGTCAGTCGATCCACCTCGACTAGAATTTCACTGCAAATATTATAACAACCCAACATTTGCCCACTTGTTGTCTTCTTTGCTGAAACCATGATATTTCTGAACTTTCGTTCACAGACCCAGGGAAACAATGCCCATTTCCTCTCTTCACCAAGAGAACTTCACAACACTCACAAAATTGGTCAATGAGTCTGCTATGTTTTCCAACGTGTCTTATTTCTCTAGTAGAACCTTGTTATTTTCCACCATATCTCTTATGAAATGGTATTGTACATCAATGTGCTTAGTATTCAAATGATAAGCAGGGTTCTTTTTCCATAAATATTGCGCTTTGAATGTCATAACTTACCTTCATATCTCTCTGCTCAAACTTGATTCCCAAACATATTTTGTGCAACCATACTGCTTCTTTTCTTCCATGAGTGGTCGCCATGTGATCCAGGGGATCAAATTTTGCTCAAAATTCAAAGTGCTCAGAATTTCTTCAAAACGAACGGGAGTGTAGGCCTCATCATCACGAACCCAACACAACTTGTTTGGGTTCAAACGGACGTCAGATGAGAGAGATATCGCGTTCTATTCAAAACGAAAAACAGGCAAAAAAAATTGTTCTAACTGTACAGTCCGTACGGATGCTGACATGGCAGACCGTACGACACGTGGCAGATCATATGACATGTGGAAGGAATTCATGTGGACAGTTGGCATATGACATGGCTTGTTTGTGGCGAATGAGATGACGACACGTGGCCCAATCAATGGTCGCCACGTGTCACCTGGATAGTGGTTTAAAATTTATGTTGTTGGCTGGATTCGAACCCGCGACATCCGGGCAGGGTAAAGCCTTGGGAAGGGCCGCCCAACCAATGTGCCCACATGTATTACTTAACATATATATGAGTTTGAATTTATTTGAGTTTGCAATAATGTGAAATGGATCACGGACCGGGCCGGGGCTAAGCCCCGACCCACAGTTATATATATATGACATATGACCATTGTTATGTGCGTTTAAAACCGCGGTTATATATATGTTATGCAACCATTGTGGTATGCGCGGGTTTAAACTCCATGGCTATATATATGTCATGTGACCATTGTGGTGCGCGTGTTTAAACCCACGGTTATATATATATATGGTTTAAAACTTAACCCCTGTTTGTATTGCGCGCGGTCATGTGGTGGCCATGTGCCCACGGGCCTTGGCGGTTAAGGGCCAGTGCGTAACCATCCTACAGTTTGTACCAGTTGTGTGGTTGCACCCGGTGCTGAGTTTTAACACATAAAAGCACGTGGGGGCTAGGTTGAGGCAACAAGGGTGCATTTTGGCGATCCAAAGACAACAAGTTTGAAGGGGAACTTCCAGGGAGCCTATCTTCTTCAATTTTTGGCCAAACAAGGTGCCGAAAAAGCCCAGCTAGGGGTTTTTGGACATTTTGAAACCATTGGAGCCATCTATTTGGCATTTTGAGCATTGTAAAGCACATATTTGAGCACTTTGAGCAAATAATACAAAAGATTCATTGGAAGCTGGACTAGGAGATGTAGCCCAAGAGAGGGGTGAACTCCTTTATCATTTGTTGTGTTATGTGTTTTTTGTTCACTATTTATTGTTGTTGTTTATATGCATCTTGAATGAGTAATTTCTACAAAAGTTGTGTTGCAAAATTGATCCATTTGCATTTTAACACATGAATTAAATCTTGCAAATAATTTCAAGAATACAAGTCTTCTTCATTTTTAGATCAAGTTGGTATCAGAGCATAGATTTTTGAAGACTTGATTATTTTCAAGTGTTTTGTTTTCAGATGCTCACAAAGTTGAAACTCACAATAGGAGAAGGTCAACTTGTAGAGCCAAGTTCTCATCCTTCAAGAAGGAAGATTATATCATCACCGCAAGTTTCAAGGAGGCATTCACCAAGTATGGCTCATGAAGAGAGTCATGAACATATTCCTACAGAAGATGAATATCTTAGAAAGGTTGTCATGGAAATGAGATAAATGATGAAACTCTTGATGTAAAGGAATACAAGGTTGCAAGGTGAAGGATCCAACCCTCAAAACACAAGGGAGACAGTGGTGATAAAACTCCAAATGGAAATGGAGGGGATGGTGCTTCTCCACCACCGTCACCTCCATATTCTTCTTCCTCTTCTTCTACCAGTTCAAGACCTCTTCCAAATTCTCCAAAAGGACATGGTAAAACTCCTTCACAAATTCCTTTGTTAAAGATTGATATTAAATTCTAATTGCCAATGTATAACAGAGAGGTAAATGCTGAGAAATTAGATAATTGGATTCGTCGGATTGAGGTGTATTGTAGGATACAAAAAATTCAAGATGATGAAACTAAGATTCAGCTTGCTTCTTTAATATTGGATAGTCCAACACTCATTTGGTGGGAAGCCAAGACTCAAGAGGACATGAAGAAACATGGTAAAATTTTAACATCTTGGAATGATTTTATTGTTGCAATTAAAAGACAATTTTACCCATTGGCATATATGCAAAAAGCTACTCTGGATTGGCAAACTTTTAGACAAGCTAAAGGACAAAATGTGCAAAACTTTACTCAAGAATTTAGGAGAAGAGCTTTGGTTTTGGGAATAGATTTGTCTTCTCAAGAAATTTTACTCAAATACATTGGAGCTTTACATAATTATTTGAGACATACAATACTCATGTTTAATCCTTCAAATCTAGATGAAGTTTGTGTTCAGGCCACTCATTTGGAAGCAAGAGGAAGGAATGAAACTCATGAGGGTAATAAGAAGCCTTTCATTCATGGAGACAAAGGAAAGAGGAAGTTCAAGGGCAATGGCAAAAAAAATGTAGTTGTTAAGAAAGAGGGAGAAAAAATTACATGTAAACATTGTTCAAAAGATGGCCATGATGAAAACCATTGTTGGAAACTTCATCCTGAAAGAAGGCCCAAAAAGTTTGGCAACAAAGGGAAGTCAAAGACTGTTGCAACCATACAGCATGATTTAGGTTCTGATTTGGGTGATGAAACAAAGATCACAACCATGGGTTATCAAGGTAATGGTTCTATTGCAAGTACTAGTTCTTCAAGTAACAATAATCTCAATGTAACTCGACAAGAAAAAAAGAGAATTA
>JASDQU010684967.1:0-10917 GCA_032191745.1 Picea mariana | reverse complement strand
CAACTTTGCATGCATTACCATGTCATTACCACGCACTTACCCAATTGCGCGCAACCCTGTGAAATGTGTGCACTTACCCAGGTGCGTGCAACACTATGAAATGTGTGCACCCTATCCTTGATAACAATTCTCTATGCAGTACTCAAGTGCGTGCAACATCAAAACTTAGTGCCAACGAATCACTAACCTATATGTACATTTACATTTACAATTGGTACCCACAACTCACTAGCCTATATGTACAATTACAAAGGGTTTGGATCATGGAAATTACATTGAATATGAGCCCATTTGAAGCATTATATGGTAGAAAGTGAAATATGCCAGTGAGTTGGGACAACCCAACAGACAAATCAGTGGTTGGGCCAGAATTGCTCAAGGACATGGAAGACCAGATGGTGAAGATAAAAAATAATTTAAAGGTTTCCCAAGACAGGAAGAAAATTTATGTAGATAAGAGTAGAACTCATAGAGAGTTTAAAGTGGGTGATCATGTATTTTTAAAAGTGAAGGCCATGACAAGCTCCCTGAAATTGGGGAACTATTCAAAGCTTGCAACAATATATTATGGATCACTTGAATTCCTAGAGAGGAATGGTCCTGTTGCATACATTCTTGCATTACCTGCATCCATGTGCATTCATAATGTATTCCATGTGTCTTTGCTTAAAAAGTAGGTGCCTGATGCTAATCATAGAATTGATTGGGATGTGTTTCAGGTGGAGCAATAAGGAGACTTCCGAGTTCAGCATGTGTGCATATTGGATTAGAAAGTCAAGTTGCACTGGAATTGAGCAATAGGATTGGTAAAGGTCTAGTGTATATTTTACCTTCTTGAAGATGAAACCTGGGAGCATGAAGATGCCATGCGGGAAGAGTACCCGCATATTTTTAAATAGTTTTGAAGAATTTTTCTTGTACATGTGTACATAATGCACTCATGACAGTGCATAAATAAGGGGGAGCGGAATGTAATACCATAGGCCGAAACCCAAGTTGTAAATGTACATATAGGCTGGTGAGCCAGGCTATTTTGGGCCTAAGTGCCATTGTAAATATGCTTTGAGGCCAGAGTGCTTGTGTGGTTACAAGGTTGGATATCCAGAATGCTAAAGGCCACCCAACCTATCATTGTAATATGTATCACTCATATTGTTAATAAAATACATTGTTGTTGCAGACCCCCTTTCTCGTGACTTATGTTTCTCCAAAGTTGAGGTGAATAAATTTGATGGCTTGAACCTGACAGGCTGGGTCACTCAAATAGAACATTTTTTCTTATTACATGGCATCACTGATGACTTGGTCAAACTTCATGTTGGTGTCCTATATTTGTATCCAAAATGCTAGAAATCCACCAGCGGAAAGGGGCCTAAGGGACTTAAGAAAAGGGGCTTATGCTAGGGGGCTAAGCCAAGGAATATAATAAAATATTCCTTAAAGATTCCAAGCCTAATTTTTGATATGTTGATGTTTTTACCCAAAGTCTTTGGAAAGGGATGAATTTCCAAGAGAGAGAAAGCGGTTACTCTTGCACCACTTGTCATGTTGTTTGCATGCATTCTTATGCTGGAGACTTAGTGAGTTTGAGGGATCTCCTCATCATTCTGGTCATTCGGGGGAAAGACTCTTTCCATCCATACCTTACGACCATCACCACTTTTCATACATGTATAGGGAAACATTTGAGGGAGTTGTTGGTAACAAGAAAACCTGGATCTTGGAGCTGAAGTAATGGGTTGTCAGGCCCATGTGTGTCTTAAGAAGGGGTTGTTAGGCTCGTGAGAAGTATCTCTAGTGAGAGAACTACTGAGAATTGTTAGTTGGTGCACCAGGAAATAGCTACAAATCTTTGAGACTTTCTGTCTGACCTGTTACCGAAGCCCCGAAAGAGAAGTAGGACAACTGAAGGACTATTGAGTAGAGAAGGGGTACACTTCCTTGGGTGGGATAAGCATGTGGGAAATGATAGGTTGTAGGCTAGTTGGAGTAGATGGAACCTTGACCTGAGATTTATGATGCGGATTAGACCTTCGTATGGCTTAGGAATCCTTCCTTTGTGGAGTTTCTAGCCTTAGCTCGAGGGTGACCTACTGATAAGATTTTATGAGCAACAGTCTATGGCTAGAAGGAACATCTGAGATCTGCACACAGTTGGTTATTTACCATTGAAAGATAAGTGTTCTTTTATATGTGTTTACGTACCAATTATTGTGTATATGTTATGTTAATTATGTATGCTTAAAATGTACATATTTATGTATGAATGGTTTGATGTTAGAACTGCATATTGTAGCATATGCAGGAAATTTTAGGTCATGAATGTGCCAGAGCTAATATTTGAGATTGCTAATAATGAGAACACAATATAATGTGATATCATAACCGTAATGAGTAGAATTCAAAGAAATTCAAATGAAATCATAAATTCAATTGTGACATAAGGTTTTTCTTGTAGCATGGCCCAACTTAAGGTTGGGGACATTGCAAAAGATTACTCTCACATACCTGGGTAATCTGGTTGTATGGCTAAGGGTACAATTGAGCCTCCTTAGTTAGATCCATGAGATATTGGGTCGAGTACTACTATTGGACCCCGTTGGTATATTAGAAAGCTATAACATAGTGCAATCCCTTGTCCCTAGAACTATCAAAAACCTAACCCTTTCTCTTGGAATAGAAAAGAATAGAAACATAGTGGAAATGTTGCACATCCAGTGTGTTCAACGATGCTTCCTGCATCCAGGCTACAAAATTCCTACATAATTTTAACTATTAATAATTTTCGTGTTTTATCACTACAACATTATTCAGACCTGAGTATAACCTTGCAGGAGTAAAAAAAGAAAGAAAAGAACCCAATGTCACCCTTATTTGGGACCTATCCCACTTGATTCCTCTCTTCACATTGATCATAGTGGTACCCTTCTCTCACAAGCCATTTTTTTCTATGGACCTACCCACCCTCTCCAACACCCTTATTTGGGACATATTCCATTGGATTCCTCTTTTCACACTAATAATTGTGGTACCCCTCTGTCATAATCTATTTTTTTGCAGACCCACCAACCTAATTCTTGCCCGCTTATCTACTTGATGGCCCACACCCACAACTGATACCTTGACAATCACCTCATTTATCTAGACAAATCCCATGCCCAAACCAAACAAGATATCATTGATATTACTTCAGATATTGCTACCATAAATTCCAATATTGGCACCCTCTCTAAAAATGTGAACAACTTGACCACGTTGAGTAATAAACTTCAGGGTCCTATCTCATCTGAAAAAAATTCACACCAAGAGGGCGTTGACTCCTCCCATTCCATGGCCTTTCACTCTAACCCCCTTACTTGCGACTCATGTTTCCCCAAATTTGAGGTGAATAAATTTGATGGCTAGGACCCCATAGGTTGGGTCACTCAAATAGAACATTATTTCTCATTGCATGGCATCACTGATGACTTGGTAAAAATTCATGTTGGTGTCGTTTATTTGGATCCAAAATGCTTGAAATGATGAAAATGGCATAAAAATTCACACAATGGGTATCTTGCTTGGACCCATTATTTTGCAAATCTTTATGATGCTTTAATAGAGACACACATAATTTGGGTCATTTGACCAAGCTTAGCAATTTGGTACAGTGGAAGACTATCACTGCTTTTGAGCAATTGGCTTTCCGAACTAAAGGCATGGACGACACTTTGTTTTATGAATGCTTTATCAGTGGCCTTAAGGACAACATCTAAGATCATGTCCTAATGGATCACCCCCAGACCTGGCTTGAACCTACTCACTATGTCAAGGAAGCACAACAAGTAGTCTCTTCTCAACTCAAAAAGCCATCCTTTATTCAATGTTCACAGCTGACCATCCCAGCCCCTCCTTCCTCTCCTCCTAAGATCCATAAATTAACTCAGGAAGAAATGGTTGAACGCCAACTCAAGGGTCTTTGCTACAACTACAATGAAAAAAATTTCTAGGGCACAAATGTAAGGAGAAAAAGTTTTTATGGCCATTTTTAGAACATTTTTGAAGAGGATGGTGATGTTTTCCCTTCTGAAGTGCTTCCCGGGGAAAATGATCATAGACCACCCTCTGATCCACCAGAAGTTGAACCACTCATCTCTCTGAATGCTCTCATGGGTATCTCCACTCCCCAAACCATTAAGTTAATTGGCTATATCGAGCATTGTAAAGTCATTATCCTAGTTGACAGTGGAAACACCCATAATTTTATTCATCACCGAATTTCTCAAGAGATACTTTGCTATATCCATGCAGTAAATAACTTACAAATCATGATTGCTAATGGAGGTTCCATGAAATGTGGGGGTCGTTGTGGAAATGCGTGCCTGCAAATTGATCATTATCACCTAAAATACCACATTTTTGGTATTGACATGGGAGGTTGCGACATTGTTTTGGGTGTTGAATGGTTATGCACACTAGGTCACATCACCATGGAATTCAAGGAATTATACATGAGCTTCCAATAGGATGGATAATAGTATTAGTTTGAAGGCATCACGACAGGTTCCCCCGAGATTATTAGTTCACACCGAATGGAGAAACTCCTCAAAAAAGGTCATTCTGGCATTATTTCCCAATTTCATTCCATTCAAGCAGTTGAGACTCCCTCCTGCACTATTCTTCCCCATGCAACTTATCCTCTCCAAACACCAATCTATTTTTGACATCCCCCAAGAATTCCTACCTTCCTGTGGCCACCATGAT
The DNA here is from genome assembly GCA_032191745.1 of Picea mariana. Taxonomy (NCBI): domain Eukaryota; kingdom Viridiplantae; phylum Streptophyta; class Pinopsida; order Pinales; family Pinaceae; genus Picea; species Picea mariana. The sequence goes on along the minus strand of JASDQU010684967.1, from coordinate 6,174 downwards.
CATTCCATCCCACTTGTCCCTGGTAGTCTTCCTCTCAATGTCCACCCTTATCATCACCCATTTGCCCAAAAAATGAAATTGAGAACATTGTTCAAAAATTGTTAGTTGTTGGTGTCATACATCCTAGCACAATCTCTTATTCTTCTCCCATTTTCATGGTACTCAAGAAATAAGGTCTGTGGCGCATGAGCCCTGATTTCCGAGCACTCAAAAAAATTACCATCAAAGATAAATTCCTCGTCCTCGTCATTGATTACCTTTTCAATTAACTAAGTGGTGCCCAACTCTTTACCAAACTTGGTTTTCATTCCAACTACCAGCAGATACATATGAAGGAGGCCGATATTACCAAAATTTCCTTTCGTACTCATGAAGTCCATTATGATTTTTTGGTCATGCCCTTCGGCCTATGTAATGCACCCTCCAATTTCTAAAGCTTCATGAATCATCTATTCTTCCCTTTCCTATGTCAATTTGTATTGGTCTTTTTAATTGATATTCTCATTTATAATAAAAAATTGTAATCCCATCTAACCCATGTGGATCAAGTCTTACATATACTGTCTTAGCATCAACTCTTTCTCAAGCAGTCTAAATGTGCCTTTGTAGCTTCTAAAGTAGAGTACCCAGGCCATATTGTGGGTAAGGATGGTGTTGATGTGGATCATAAGAAAATAGAAGCTATGAAGGATTGGCCCCACCCTAAACTCTTAAAAGTATGTGTGGTTTCTTGAGTTTAGTTGGATATTATTGAAAGCTTGTTCAAAATTATGGAAAAATTGTAGCCCCACTCACTATCCTCCTCAAAAGGAATGCGTTTAGTTGGAATACGATCGTTGATCAATCCTTCCAAGATTTGAAAGAGGCTATGTGTACGACTCTAGTTCTAGCACTACTCGGGGAAATACATCGAGGAATTTATCATGCAATATGGCCGACCTTTGACCTTCACTATAAATCAACTTTTTGAGAGACAATTGGCAAAATCCACCTAGAAAAGGAAATGTTGGCTATTTTTCATGCAGTGGATCTCTGGTGTCCTTACTTTCTTAGACAACGCTTCCAAATTAAAACTGATCATCGTAGCCTCAAACATTTTTTGGAACAAATAATTTCATCCCCTGAGAAACATAAGTGGTTGACCAACATGTTCGGCTATGATTATGAGATCATTTACAAGAAAGGAAAAGAGAATGTGGTTGCTGATGTCCTTTCCCAAAAATATGACAAAGAAGGGTCCCTCTTTTCACTCTCCTTCATTGTAGTAGATTGGTTAAAGGAAGTTTCCCAGGAATGGTTCCAAGATCCCAAACTTTATAGCCTAATCCAAAAATTGCAACAAGACCCTCATGCATCATCGAGATACTCTTGGAAAACTAAGGAGCTTTGAAATAAAGGCCACCTGTATGTGAGAAAAAAGTCACACTTTAAATCCACTATTCTATATGAACTTCATGCTTCACCAACAACAGGGCATTCAGGCTTCACAAAAAATATGAATGGATCAAAGTCTCATTTTTCTAGGAAGGCATAAAATATGACATACACAATTTTGTGGCCAAATGTGATACTTTCCAAAACAACAAGGGAGAAACAATTAAAATTCCAGGCACACTCCAACCTCTCCCTATTCCACCTAATATATGTACTGATATTTCTATGGAATTCATTGTCGGAATGCCCAAATATGGCAATAAATTAGTCATCATGATTGTAGTCAATTTCCTTTCAAAATATCCTCATTTATGTGCCCTCCAACACCATGGATGATTTTAGGGGCTAAATTTCGCTCATGGGCTAATTTTCCATGGTTTTTCCAAAAATGAGATTCGCTATTTTAAAAATCATTCGCCCAAATTCTATAGCATAAAATTATTTTACCTTAAAAATCGCCAAAATTTTATAAAAACTATATAAAATCCTTATAAATTTGAATATTTTTAAAATAATATCGCCAAAAATTTATAGTTTGAATATGAAGGATTAGTAAGATTCGCCAAGGTTTCTACATTTTAAAACAAATTTCCATCCTTAAAATCATCCCTGTCCAACACCCATTCACAACATCCACCGTGGCTCAAGTTTTCATGGACAATATCTTCAAACTCCATGGTATGTCCCACTCTATTATCTCTAACTGTGATCCCACATTCATAAGCAACTTCTGGAAAAAAAAATTCAAGCTCCAGGGCACCCAATTGCATTTCAGCACGACCTATCATCCCTATACTGATGGTCAAATTGAAGTTCTCAACGTCTGATTTGAAGCATATTTGAGGTGTTTTGTGTCCAACCGACAATCTCCATGGGTTTAGTGGTTACCACTAGTTGAGTTTTGGTACACCACATCTTACCATGGTGCTACTCGCATGACTTCCTTTGAGGCGGTCTATGGTCAAAATCCACCTTTTGTATTATCTTACCTTCTTGGTGTCTCCAAGGTCCAAGACTTTGAGAAAACCCTTATAGTCCAAGTTGTCATTCTATGTACCCTCAAAGAGAATATGTTCATGGATCAAAATCACATGAAGTAAAAGGTTGATTAGGGTTTTTCAAAATGCCATTTTTCTTAAGGGGATCAAGTGTTTCTTCATCTCCAACCTTATAAGAAAATATCTTTTAAAGTATATCACTGCCAAAAAATTTCTCCAAAGTTATATGGCCTTTATACAATCCTCAATCACGTGGGGCCCGTGGCTTACAAGTTACCTCTTCCTAGTCACTCTAAGCTCCATCTAGTTTTTCATGTTTCCTGCTTAAAGAAAGTAATTGGAGCCAAGTGCCAGATTCAAACTAGTCTCCCTGAATTGGATAAAGAAGGATCCATTTGGTTGTAGCCTCAAGCAGTCTTGGCCCAATATGAGTTTCGTCTCTGTCAGCACACAATTCATGAATTTTTAGTACAATGGAAGGATACACAACGTGAGAGTGCCACATGATAGCCAACCACCATTCTGCAACAATTTCCACATCTCAAGCCTTAAGGACAAGGTATTTTTTCAAGGATGTTAAAATCATTTGTAACAATACCGACCTTACTAAACTATGGATATTTAGAAAAAATTCTCTACAATTTTCGAGCATAGAAATAATTTTTTAAAGAAAACAATGTAATTCTTTAACATTTTTCTGAAGGTTCAATCGACCAAAAATGATCTCAGTGGATAGTAACAATCATCAATGATTACTAAAAGTAAAATCAATCTTTAAGTAACAATCATCAACAAAAATGAAATCAATATTTAAGTATTCTCGGGATTTAGTAGTCCAACATATGAGATATCATTTCTTAGGGTGTTGAATAGTCCACTTAGCACAATACTTGTTAAGGTTTTGCAAATAGGTTAGTAAGTTTTTTCCAGGAAAAAATTTTCTCAATTATATTATCATATAATTTGTTTACATCTCTAATCTCATCATTGGAGATTCCATTTATAGTATCAGTCAAAAAGAAACAAATACATGCTTATCAAAAAGAAAAAAGATATTTCTAAACAGCCCTCAACACTTGCTAATCAAACTGAACAGCTAGAATCATTTCACTAGCAAAACAACAAAAATTACAATCTCTAAAAAGCCTCAGCAAACACTAGAATTTCGATCACAGGAATGGATCCACACAGAGATAACTAATTAAATCTAATTTGTCTTCTAGGTCCCTCATCTCAATTGATCCAATGATGATAGAACAAATAGCCTTCAGTCTCCTCCAACGCCATCTTTGAAAGTTTGTCCGCTTCAACATTGAAATTTCTGAAAATGTGTTGATAGTTAATAGACCTAAACATCTTTGATAATGCCTTGATTCTAATTTTCCATCCTTCCAATGTTGATACCTGAAGTCTGCCTTTGTTAAGAAGCCAATCAATTATTACTTTCGAATCACCCAACACATGAATACTAGAGATAGACAGACTATTCACAAGCAAAAGTGTTTCCCAAGCACCTAAGAGCTCTGATTTTGAATTTGAACCTTTGTCATAGTTAAGGGTCCACTTAAAAACTGAAGCATCCATTGTTTTTTATGAATCCACCAGCACCACACAAGCTAACTTCCTTTTGAGTTGCCCCATCGAACCAGGCTAATACCTGGTTCGGCACATNCGAACCAGGCTAATACAACTTCTCTTTCGTATGTAATCATAAAATCCCGAGGAAGATTGTCTTTCAATTTAGTGATTGTTTTGTTTATTAGAGCCTTCGATTTATAGATCATAGTCAGAAATGAAGGTTTGTGCTCTTCGAAGATAGCTTTGTTTCATTCATGCCATATATGCCAACAAATAAGAGCAGAAATCTGTGAAGGGGCCGACTTTTCTTCATGACAGTTTTTTATGCACTCTGATAGAGTACTCCCGTTCCAGCAACACCGTATATTTAAATATTTTATCATTATATCCCAGATAGTTCTTGCAAAAGTACAGGAAATGAAGAGATGGGAGATATATTCTGACACCAACTTACACAGTGGGAAATTCCCAGGGCCTTCCCAACCCCTTTTTTGTAGCAAGTCCCAGGTGAGAATTTTACCTTCCAGAGCGAGCCAGATGAACACTTTGATCTTTAATGGCACGTTCCATTTCCAAATGGATCTCCTCTAGGTCTCTACCTTAGTTAAATTTTTAGTTTTAATGATGCTCAAATAAAAAATTTAACTGTAGGGATTCCAGAATCATCACCACCAGACCACAATAAATTATCTTCCTCTTCAGTTATTAGAGCACTAGAATTAATAAGCGCAAGTCTAAAATGCTCCCATTCCTTTTCCAAACCACCGGTGAGTCCCAAATCGATGGTGCTCAGCCAATTTGAAGATGGATATTGATATTCAGTGGGAATTATGACCTGGACAAGAGTCTTAATATTTCGATGATTAAGAGTATTTAGCAAATTTATATAAAGGAATGAAGAATTACCCATCCCCAATATCCGATCCTTACCCAATGCAATCTATTTACCATTACTTGGAATCCAGTACAATCCATGAGTGATGAGATGGATAACTTTAACCAAGCCACTTCAAATTATAGATACCCCATATAACTGAAAAGAGGAATATCTGAGCCAGGTTATCACTAATTTATTATGGATATACTTATCACAAATGACTCTATGCCAAATACCTTCCCCATTAAGTACTCTCCAAAGAGTATTTGCGGCCAAAGACTTACTGAAATAAAAGATATTTTGATTGCCCCAACCTCCAAAGGATTTTGGAAGCATGATCTGCTCCCATTTGCACAAATGTATCTGATGGGACTCATTATTACTTTTCCAAAGAAAGTTATACATTAATTTTCTCAAAGTATTTAGAATAGAGCAAGGGACCACCACAAGTGATAACCAACAAATTGGTTGGCTCTCCAAAACAACTTTCAAAAGAGTAAATCGACCTCTGATGGATAGCCACCTGTAGCACCAATTACTTATCCTCTTTTCAACCTTTTTAGTTAACCAACCCCAATCTTCAAAGCATTGGAATCCTGACTTAATAAATAAGCCTAGATAATTAAAACCCTGATCCATCTCCAAAAAATTGTATGGGAATATCGCCTTAAAAGGTAACAACTCCAGGTCCGATAATCCAACTTGATGAAAGGTAGATTTTGATTCATTGATAGATAAACCCGAGGACAAGCAAAAACATTTCAAAACCTTATTGATTTCCCACCATTCCTACATATTAGCATTAGTCATAATGACCACGTCATAAACAAATAGAATATGCAGAATCTTTATGGTCCTTGACACTTTTATACTAGACAATTTACCTTCATTTTGACTGTCTTTCAGTAGAAGACTCAAACCTTCCATAACTAAGATAAATAAGAGAGGTTATAAAGGGCATCATTGCCTTATACCTCGACTGCTTTTAAAGAAGTCAGTTTCCTTGCCATTAATCAGAACTAAAAATGTAGTAGAAACTGTTGATACTAAGAGGGGGGTGAATCAGTATCAAGTACAATTTAAAACCTTTTTCAACTTATACTTATACCATTCAACTATATCCAATGATAAATAAAAATAGTATAAGAGTTGCACCAATACACCATAATACACCATTTACAATATATGAGAAATAATCAATAGTTATTGTTCAAGGGAAGTAATGACTTCCAAAGGTAGCTACAGCTTCCAAATGTAAAGGGAGGGATAAACCTCCAAGAGGAAGAT
>JASDQU010684966.1:19098-29456 GCA_032191745.1 Picea mariana | reverse complement strand
GTTGTGGTTTCCATTCTCTCTGCCTTCACACACCTCTAGTGGTGTTCCTAGCATGCTCTGTAGTTTTAAGTATTCTATTTGTGATCATAAGCCCTTAATGACTTCACCGATCATCTTCACTTGTTCCTCCATAATAGCTTCTACTACTATGGGGCCTTTCAGTACTTCCTTGTATAATTTAGAGACGGGTGCTTGCTTCTTCTGTGCCATGCTTCCGACTTCATTCTTTCTCATTAACGATTTCCTGGCCTTCTCTTCCTGTCCATTATTTAGTTTCCAGTGTGATTCTTTTCAATAAGCCTTAGAGTTTATTCCTTATCCATCTTGAAGGAATCTTCCTGTAATCATCTTCTCCGTCGATAATTCGCTGATATTTCTTGAGCTTGATTATCATATTCCTCCTCGCCTACGCCACTTGAAAAATCCTTCAACATCAATTTAGGCACTGTATACGAGGCCAATTTATGGGCAACCTCTCTTTTAGTGTGATCCTTCTCCTCTTCCTCCTCGTTTACTGGACTGGAGTGTTCATAACCCCTAAACCTATTACTTCCTCCGTATAAATCTGCATCAAGATTTATGGTCGAAAGTGATGGAGATTTTTCCTGGTACACTCTTAGTGCACAAGTATTTTTCCCTAGCCAACGTCAGGATTTTCACTCATCGGCAATGTCATGATCCATGAAATTGAGGCTGACAATTTTTCCAAGTATATCTCCTTCCCTACTCACCCAGGTGGGAACAATGATACTGCTTGCAGATATTTCCCCTGTGCTATTACTTTGATGGGTGGTGCTTCATCCATCCTTGGTGGATGGTAATCCCTAGGAAAACTAGATTGTGAAGATGCAACCGAAGATTCAACTAACTTCTCTACTTCTGGTGTCACCTCTGCTTGCTTCACCTATTTCCTCATTACTTCTAATGGCACTCCCACTATTTGCGGTTCCATTCGTCTTGGGTGACCGGTTCGTTTACTAGTGTTGTGTCTGTTCTCTGGTAGTTGCAACTCAACTCTATTCCCAAATTTTCTCTAGTTCACTCTCTTTGCTCCAATTTGGATGCAACAATGATTTACACTTAATGATCTTCTGTTGTTTTTGTTCTTTCTTGACAAATGTACCTGTCGTATCCTTCCTTAACTAAATTTTCCAATCCACCACCATGGTTTATGAGTTGTTCCATAATTGTATCTTGATTACAAAATACATCATGTTATTTTTCTCTCATACGGTCAATCTGTCATGATTTCTAAAATTTTTTACCATTTAAGACTTATATGACACTTTTATGACCTATCATTCCCACTTCATAAATGTTTTTTCCATTCTTTAATGATTTTAACGAACTTGTCATTTCCAACTGCGTAGTGGCTATTTACTGTTTTAGATGTATGCTTCACAGTCTGTCTTATCTATGTCTCTTAAATTGGCACATTGCTATTCTGATGTGTGATGACCATTCATTTTGTGCAAGTTCTTATGCCTTGGTACTCAAATGATCTTTTTCTTTTTCTTATATCTATGTTTTATTTGATTTCTTTCTTTTTCTACTTTTTATTTGTTTTTCCTTATTTTTCTTGTTTACTATGGTACACCTACTATAATACATGTGTTCTGGCGCAACCTAGATTACTGCACACAATTTCGGTCATATCTATAGAGTTGTATCTAACTTCCATTCACCATTCCTTCAAATAGTTCTACATTCAAGGTTTCCAAATGTGCAACACCTGTCTCTGTTACTTGCTGAATCACATAGGGTCCTAACCAGTGAATTCTAAACTATATTGGATGCTGCATAAACTTGTTTTCATAGAGTAATACCAAATATCCTACTTGAAACTTTTTATGTTTAATGTGTCAATATTTCCAAGCCTTCTCTCTTGATTTTTTAACTTTCTGATGGAATCCTGTGACGAACGCTCTTCCTCAAGTTGTACTAACTGTGCCAATATCTCCTCTATTGCGTCAGTTTTTGAAAACTCAGTGATTGTTGCAATGCACAAGCTAGGAAGAATAAAATCCATTGGAATTATTGCTTCTTGCCCATAGACCAACCTGAAAGGTGTCTATCCTGTCAACTTCTTACTTGTAGTCCTATAATCCCATAATACTGCAGGAACTCTTAAGTCCCAATCGTCTCTCCCTAAATTTCAAATATTTGTCAAGGAATTCTCTAAGATATTATTAAAATATTCCATTGTTTCAATGGACTGAGGGAAATATGGGGTACTCTTTTGATGATGAATATGGAACTCCTTAGTCAATGCTGTAATTTTTTTGTTCAGAAAGTGTGTATCTTGATCATTGAGTAATATGTGTGTACATCCAAACCTTGTGACTATATTCGCGAATAGAAAACAYASATTAGTCTCCACAGTGTAGTCTRTAACYGGGGCTTCTTTTTCCCACCTTGTCAAATACTTCGTCRCAATGATGTTGTACCTTTCCCATGATTTTCTTTCTTGTGGGTTGATTGGCCCCAAAAAGTCTATGGCCCATTTCTCAAATGCTTGCAACGTAACATGTGGATTCAAAGAAATTTCTTCCCTCCTAAATGGCTTTCCCACTCTTTGGCATACATCACAGGACTAACGGTACTCCTTCACACCTTTGTGAAGTGTAGACCACCAAATCCACATGCACAAAATATTCTATGCAGTTTCTTTCTCTGGATAATGTCCTCTTGCAATTCCATCATGCACTTCTTCAACTATCATCGGTATTTCGTGTTCCAACACACAACGTCTCAATATTCTATCTACACCCAACTTGTATATATTTCTTGCAATCAACTGATAGTCTACTGCGCTCACTACTAGTTGTTTCTTCTATGCTACTGTCATCTCATATGGAGCCATACCTTTGCTTAGAAACTGTACGATGTCCGAGAAGTAATCATCCACCATCCTTACTGCAAATAGTTTCACATCCAGGAAGTTGTCATCTAAATTTTGTTCATCTTCTCCTGAAAATATGCACAATATATGATCTGGTCCTGYGTTCATCTTCCCTAGTTTCACTACAACCTCAAAGTCATATTCCTAAAATARTAAKAGCCACCTACATATTCTCCCCCCCCAACATTGTCTTRTTGACTAAGTACTTTAATGCAGAATGGTTTGTATACATATTAAAGTGAGACCCCAATAGATAATTCTTGAATTTCTATAGCACATAGACCATYTCCAATCCTTCTCGTTCCATGGTTGTATATTTCTTCTCTTCTATAGAGAACTTCCTACTTGCAAAATAAATTKGGTGATCTATGTMTCCATCCCCTGGTTGGGATAATACTGCACCCAAYGCTATGAACGATGCATCTACATGTACATGGAACTCCTTATTCCAATCTAGAAAAAAAAAATTGATGCAGTTACCAGTTTTTGTTTAAGGGTGTCCAACCCCTTCTGACAATCCTCATACCATTGAAACTTCACTTCCTTCTTTAATAGTTTTTCCATCGGTATTGTGATCTGTGCATATCATTTGATAAATTTCTTGTAATAACATGTATTACCCAACATTTCCCTAATCTTTCTGACTGATGTAGGTGGTTCTAACTCCATAATGACTACGATATTGTCTGGATCTACCAATAGTCCTTGTTTGCACACTACATGTCCCAAAAGAATTCCAAATGGTGTGCAAAAGATACACTTCTTCAATTTCAATGAAATATGACACTACCTGCACTGATTCAACATGAGCCTAATAACTTCTATATGATCCTTCAATAGACTAAACACCATCCAATCATCCAAGTATACTTCTAGGAACTTATGGATGAACTCCTTGAATGTTGCAACCACTACCCTAGAAAACCCTGCAGAGGAATTCTTCAATCCAAATGGCATAATTTTATATCGATAAATCCCCCCATTTCATCACAAAATTGGTCTTGTGTCGATCCTCCAGTGCAAGTCTTATATAATGGTACCTCAAGAATCCATCTGTGAAAGAATAAGTTTCCTAGCCTCCTACGTTCTTTAGTACCTCGTCTGTGAATGGTGTTGGGAATGGATCATGTAATCACGTTTCATTAAGCTTCCTTAGATCCACACAGATAATGGTTCCTCCTATCTTCTTGTCTTGCGCCACCATTGGGATAATCCACTCAGATTCTTCTACTGGTTCAATGATTCTTGCATCCATCATTATGTCTATTTCATCCTTCAGCTTCTCCTTGTACCTCATATTTAACCTATAAGGCCTCTGTCACATTGTCTTAGCTTCTGGTTTCAGTGGAATATTCATCTCACCTAAGTCTCTTGTTATTCCCTTCATCTCTGAAAATTTCATTGGGAATAGGTTCTAATATTCTCGTAGTAAGTCTGCAATCTTCTCAACTATCTCATCATTCCAATAATATCCTATCTGTGCAAACTTGGGATTATGTGTCATCCCAATGTTTACCTTTTGTGTCTTTATATGATGTGTATATGCAACAGATTCAAGCTTTGGCCCTTCTACTATCCGTTCTCCTTTTATTTCAGGTACCTATACATTTATGGGATCCTCTCCATCATGCTCCTCCCTAGCTACATTATAACACTCCAATAGCTCATGGAAAATCATATTGGCTCTATGCATACTGAATACTGGCACCACCTCCACCATTTGTTCTTCCAAGAAGATCTTCATTTGAATCATTTGACATTGCATCTATTAATAGAGATTCATGTTCAAATTTAAATGTGATTTTGAACCTTTGGACCAGTTCTTCCCATCTTGTTGTCTCCTTGCACATCACCAATTCCAAACATAATTTCTTTGAAATTGTGGCTAGTGTGTGTATAAATCTATGCGTCCACTCGGTTTTCAATACCAAACTCCATAAATCCCTGCACTATTCCACATGAACCACTAGATCACTCTCCCCTATATACTTCTGTGCAATGTTTTCTTCCTCAATGACAAACCTTATTTGCATTAGTTTTATGCACTGTGACCAGTATTTCATTCCCTCTTTGTGTGCATCCCACCATTTGGCTAGAGTCGCTTTTAATACAACATCTAGTGCTAACAAACTTTGTTGTTCAGGTACCTGCAACTCAAATTATTTTACAAACATACTTATATCAGTTAATCCATTATACCTAGGTGGATCACATAACTCTTCTTCAATCTAGCACAAGGATCGAGTGATGCACGCACATCGTCGAGTTGACACTTCATGCATTCTCTATTTCCAATGCTCTATACCTTCTTTAGAATCTGGCACACATGAACTAATACTTTACACAACTTAGCACACCATCTGTTTTCGGGTTGACATAATCCTCCATCTGCGCAGTCATGTTATATAAATTGTCAATGTTGTTCCCTCTTGTTGGCTCTATGTATATATTTCCTTCTGATGGCTCCAAGGGTGTTGTTGTCACAGGGGTAGGCCCAGAGTTCAACTCTTACAGTGCACCAACAAACCCTATCTACTGGACCTTCCGGAAACACCTGAAAAGAAGATGCAGTCTCACCCGAAGTAGCAATAGGGGGTTGCAGGACACATGTGTCTACAACCAGAGGAAATGCAAAGTGAATCCAGGGCAACAACGCAATATAAAACAGAGCCTCCTTAATAATATTACACTTAGCTTCACGAATTTATATCTTTTTTCTAACACAATAAGGCAATAAAAGTATATCAGATGACAAATAACACAGTATCAATCACAAGGAACAACAAGATACACATGGTTCACCCTCTCCCTAGGGATACGTCCACAGAACTGTGTTCCTTGATATATTAGATGAAAACATACAGTTCTATCTGTGCACTGAGATGCAAATATTTCTCTCTCTTTATCTTTCTCTCTTTTCCTTCCCTCCCTACACACCCAGCTGCAGGGTCGATCTTCGTACCCAGCTGAATATCTTACAATGCAAGAGTACACAATATCAATATCGTGTCCACAACAATGATAGTACCCAATCACCAATAATGAAAACCCCTCTCAACTCTTCTAGACCATTATTTATACATTGCATGGCTCTTGGATAACCTTATACTAAAGTCTAGGTGTCAAAACCCTGTATCCAAAACCCTAGGTTCACTTGACCCACGTTTTAATCCTCATCTTTAAAAAGTGTAGGAACTTTCCTCTAGGTCTCCTAAAGAAATACCTCTCTACTTGACTACACAATTCTACTTTGTCAATAGAAAACTCATTAATGTACCCTCCAATAGTGACATCAAACTAGAGATCCACAACTCTAGACACAACGTTATCGACTCTCTTGACTTTCTTGATTAGCGCTATTGTCCAAACCATAGGTGGTCTAGATATGATCTCAAGCTGGGTATCTTCTAATCTGGCTAACCACTCGTATAACTCCTTATGAAATCTAAAGAAAATTTTGTGTACGTCAGTAAATATGTACCTTCCCAACCATTCTTTTGTACTAATACTAGGGTTCTTGTTTTGTGCTTCAATGAATTCCTTTTCTTGTTCTCTCTATCCACTTATGAATTTTTGCCTTCGATGGAAACCACCTTGACATTCCCTCAAAAAGATCTCAGTCCTGGTAATGAAACCATTTGTTGGCACAGAGGAAGACCCAGGGTTCAACTCTTACATCACACTAACAAACCCTAACTACTGTCCCTTTCAACAACACCTGCGAAGCAGATGTAGTCTAACCTAAAGTAGCAATAGGGGGTTGCAGGACACAAGTGTCTACAACCAGAGGAAATGCAAAGTGAATCTATGGCAGCAATGGAATATAACACAGAGCCTCCTTAACAATATTACATTTAGCTTCGTGAAGTTATATCTCTGATCTAACACAATAAGGCAATAGCAGTATATCAGATGACAAATAACACAGTATCAATTACAAAGAACGAAAGGATATATGTGGTTCACCCTCTCCCTAGGGATACATCCAAAGAACTGTGTTTTTTAATATATTATATGAAATCATACATTTCTATCTGCACAATGAGCTACAAATCTTTCTCTCTCTTTCTCTTTCTCTCTTTATCTTCCCTCCCTATGCACCTAGCTGCAAGGTTGATCTTCGCACCCAACTGAAGATCTTACAATGCAAGAGTACACAATCTCAATATTGCGTCCACAACAATGATAGTACCCAATGACCAATAATGAACAACCCTCTTATTGGCCCTTGGTTATGGAAGGAAGTGAAGATTAAAGAAGAAGCGTGAAGTACGAACTACGCGGAAGGTACATTGACTGAGAATGGGTCGAAGTGGTCAAAGAAGCGGAAAAGAAGGAGCGAAGAAAGGAAAAGATAGCTATTGGAAGAGAATACCAAGGAAGACAGATCATAAGATGGATCGTAGGCAACTCAGCAAGCGAAAAAATCCACCGACAGATGCTTTGGAGCACCTCGCGGAAAAGAAGGAAAGACAGGTTGGTGAAGCCCTGAAAATGCGGGTCAAGTTGACCTAGGGTTTTGGATCTAGGGTTTTGACACTTAGAATTTTTCCATGTAATGTATAAATAAAGGTCTAGCGGACCTGGGGTTGGTTGTTGTTCGTGGAGAGTGATATTGTGTTGGTCAATAGTTGGTTATTGTTGTCGATAGAGAGAGAGAGAGGTACAAGATGTTGTAGATAGTTTGTAGGATATTCAGCTGGGTGCGAAGATCAACCCTACAGTTGGGTGTGCAGGGAGGGGAGAGAAAGAGAAAGAGAGAGATCTACAAGCTAAGAGCACAGATAGAACTGTATGTTTCCATTTTATATATCAATAAATACAGTTTTGTGGACGTATCCCTAGGGAGAGGGTGAACCACGTATATCTTGCTATTATGTGTGGTTGATGCTGTGTTATTTGTTATTTGCTATATTGAGTTGTATTGTTGTGTTAGATATGAGATATAACTTGCGAGGTAAGCTTAAGAGTGGTAAATAATATCTAGATTGGTGTGTATTGTTGCTCTGGATCCACTTTTCATTCCTTCTGGTTGTAGACACCTGTGTCTTGCAACCCCCTATAGCTACTTCGGGTGAGACTTCATATTCTTAGTAGGCTTTTCCAAAAGGGCCAGTAGTTAGAGATTGTTGGTGCGCTATAAGAGTTCAACCTTGGGTCTACCCCTGTGCCAACAAATGGTTCTATTTCTAGGACTGGGATATTATTGAGGGAATGTTAAGGTGGTTCCCATAGAAGACAGAGATTCAGAAGTGGATAGAAGAACAAGAAAATCACTTCGCTGAAGCCCAGAACAAGAACCCTGCTATTAGTGCGGAAGACTGGTTGGGAAGGTACATCTTCACCGACATACACGAGATTTTCTTCAGAGGAATTCATAAGGAGTTATATGAGTGGTTAGCTAGATTAGCAGATACCCAGTTTGAGATCATATCTAGACCACATGTGGTTTGGACAACAACATTGATCAAGAAGGTCAAGAGAGTTGATAACACTATGTCTAGAGCAGTGGACCTCTGGTTTGATAGCACCATTGGAGGGTATATTACCGAGTTTTCCATTGACAGGGTTGAATCATATAGTCAAGTAGAGAGATACTTCTTTAAGGGACCTAGAGGGAAGTTCCTACACTTTTTGAAGTTGAGGATTAAGATGTTATTGCATGAGAAGAATATTCTAAAAATACAGTAAAGCTAATGTTCAAAAATTCAGATAGCGACAGTGATACAAAGGCTGGACTCATGCACAATGGGAGACCATTCAGAGAGGTTCCTTTTGGGAACCTATTTAAGAAAAAATTACAGAGATGAGGGATTCTACAGTGGAGAAGAAGCGGATCTAACAGACGGAGAACATTTAGAGGCCGCAAGAACAAAAGAGGTAGGATATGAAGAAATTTGCCAAGAAGAGCTAGAAACTTCAAGAACTGTGCCTAATGTCGAAGTAAGTATTATTACTCCTCCTATTTTTTTAGAAGCATTAAGAAACCAGAGTAACCAAAATAGTCAAAGCCATCAGAGTATTGTTACAAGCAGTCTAGCACATACTCAGTCAAGAAACCAAGGAATATCTATGGCAGATGAAATGAGGTTACTGATCTTTAGAGGAGATGGATCTGAAGATCCTGATCAACACTGGTTCTTATGTGAATTTGTATGGAGTATCAATAAATTCACCGACAAAGATGTTAAGAGAACCCAATTTAGCACCACCTTGAGGGATAACACTCTGAACTGGTATATAAAGTTTGTTTCAGGACCTGGACAACCTAAAACGTTGAATACTATCAAGACTGCATTGAGTGCAGAATTCAAGAAACCCAAGTCGGAGTCATAATGCATTACAGAGTTGAAAGAAATCAAACAAAATGTCACTGAACCTGTTTGGGATTTTGATCAGAGGTTTAAGACCCTGACAGGTCGGTTGAGTTTTCAGATTCCAGATGAACAGAATAAAGAATGGTTCATTGTTGCCCTCTTACCACACATAAGAGTTCCTCTGATGCAACAGAAGGTTGCTTTGCAGGCTGAAGCATTGGAGATCACCATGAAACTATAAGCAACCCTTGTAGGATAATCCAACCCAGGCATGAGTCAAATCTTGAGTCAGTTAACTAGTTTATCTTTACAAGTCGAATATATGAAGAAAGACAAGGGAAAAGAGAAAATATTTGGTGTATCAGATGTAAATCAGAGGGCCATGACAAGGAGCATTGTTCCCTATTTCATGAATACTTTACCTCTGGAGAGCCTAGTCTCTTAAAGCATGCTATTGTACCCTAGTGTGAGGCATGTAGAACGAGACATCACCTTGGTGAATGTTATTATATGCAAAAATATGTCCAGACACCTACCAATATTTACTGCACATTCTGTAAGTCCGTGAGACATGATGAGAAGGATTGTAGGGCTTATGATCTCTTGCATTAAAGATCAAGGGATACATATAGGATCCAAGGAGAAACACAACAGGAAGGAAATAATATGCAGTTTAAATCCCCAGGAAGAGGAAACTTCAACCATTGTGGTGGATTTAGAGGAAGAGGACGAGGAGGAGGTATGGGTCAAGGTAGAGGACAGATCGTCTGTTATAACTACGCACAACTAGGACATTTGGAAAGGGATTGTCAGAAACCTTGTACCACTTGAAACTATTATAACTCCTTCAATCATTCCATTGAAAATTGTCCAATATTATTAGCCAAACTCCAAGAGAGATGAGGAGGAAACTAGAAAGTACAACTGATATCAATAGAACCTTGCAGTGATGATATGAGAGTCATTGTTATTACTAGAGAAGGAGTTGTTACAAGAGAAGACAAGTAACCCCAGGAAACATTGTAGAAGGTTCATGAATCAGAAGAGCTACAAAGAAGGCATAATTGTTTGACCCAAGGAGAGAGAGGCATACTTTTGAGGAAGTAAGAAAATAATTTGTGGAAGGACAAGCTTCTTCA